>MKGJ01000092.1:37291-63517 GCA_002018255.1 Bretziella fagacearum | reverse complement strand
GGGGGGGGGGGTCGTTTTTCATATTCAGATAAGTGATATATCTATACTTGCAAAGTAGACTAGTCTTTCACTCCCGTCAATATTGTCCCCGTAAAACGCATCTTCTTCCCCATGACAAGCCCACTTGCTTCATGATCGACATTGCTTGTTGTCTCAAGCTCTTGGCAGTGGTGTGCATCAACATCAAGCAGGAAGGAAGGATTTGATCGGCGGCTGCAGTCTGCTGCTAGTAGTAGAGACAGAGACCAAAAAGACATGGGGTCCCTGATGTTGGGCTTGCCAAGTCCAATCCATAGCAAATGAATACGTGATGTGCCTCTGTATAATAAACATACCCAGCCAGTGAGTGTCGTGTGTCCTTCAGTGTCCCTGGGTCTCCTCCAGCGTCCATGGTGCACCAGTCCCCCATTCACTTCCAATCGTCCGTAGAACGACCGAACCATGTCTTGACAGCCACCAAAGAAGAGAGAGTAAACGTGTCCATCACCACAACATGGGGTAGAGACGGGGGAGATTATGACCTGCACATAGAGTAAGATAATAATGATTATAATAAACAGAACTTGATTCAAATTAGCAAATATATCCGTGTCTTCTTCCTCTTGTTTTTCAGTTTCTACTATAATCAAAGTCTAAAGAAACCCTCATGACCGTCTTCTGTCAGCCCCACTCATCCTTTCCCCAGATTTCTTTCTTCCCGTCGGTCTTTTCTCCACGATGTACATCTCACTATCAAATGTGTGCTGCCCTCCCCTCTCCTTATTCTTTTATACCACCAGTCCTTATTCGTCTTCCAACTCTTCAACATCTCGAGAGCCTCAACTTATCAACTCTCTCCCCCTCTCTTTAGCCAAGCCGCGGTATATGTGATTCTTGTTGTCTCCTCATTAACATTTCTCCCGCTTAGCCGCGATATCTCCCCTGAATATCTCTCTCCTCTCCTCATACTCTACTATCAGTAACCCCCCACCCCCCCCCAGCTTCTCCTCCGCCTTCCCTCTTCCCCTCCCCTCTTCCCTTGTCCTTCCTATAATCATGGGGGGTACACTTATACAAGTTCTCTTCTCCTCCCTTCTCTTGGCTCGCCGGGTAACATGAAAATAAGGAGAAGAGAGGTTGAGAAGGAAGTGAACTTGTGGGGGTTCTTTTTTTTTCTTTTTTTTCTTCCCTTCCCTAGGGATTCCTTGTTTTTTACTTACTAGTGCCGAGGATTGTTTTCTCGAGGAAGCATTAACCCGTGGCTCGTGAGCCTTGGCTATGGGCTCTCAGACTATAACTCGACGTCGATGAGATTACATGATAATGATTATGATGATAGTAGTATCAAGGCCAAATGCACTAACCAAGAAATGTCACTATCAAAAAACTTGGATACTGTCACTCACATATTCCTCGGAAATGGAGGCTGCTTTATAGCTTTGCTTGGGCTTGGCTCGGTCAGCTTTATAGCAAACCCGTATCTTCCTATAACTCTAAATGGAGTCCCATTAAAAGACAACACTACCTGGTAGCCCCGTCACTCTTGTCCAAGTCTTGCGCCCCCGTCTCCGTTTCTCCAATTTGCTCACAATCCGACCCGCACCGGCCATTGCTCCATGTGATTACAAGCCAACCTATTCCTACCACAGCAACGCCGTACCGCCCAATTCCCACTCCTATTTCTCATCCCCACACCACCCAATGCCGTCATTTCCCCGGATTTCCCTTCAAATAGTCCCTCATACTTGGTGACATCGTTATCAACTCAAAGGTGTACTCACGTTACGTGTCAGCGTCCTCTCCGTCACAACTCTCTCCAGTCAATCGCCCCTGTTCCCCAGATTTCCCAGCACACCTGACCTTGGTTCCCATGTCCGACTGCGTGGTTTTTGTTGCGTGGCCCAACACATATTATACATGTATAATTGCCTTTTGTTTTTTTTCTTTCTTCTTTTTCCAGAGTTGCCCAAGGACACGAGTTGGCTGCATCTATCTGCATTATAGCTGTAGTGGTGTGCGCAACTGCGTGATGTGACAAGACCAAAGACGTCAAATATCAAACAAAGAAACTTGGGGAGAATGGAGTATAGTTCTTGGCAAACGATTAAGCCTAAGCACGATGCCGGAATGGGACATTGCAGAAGAGGGTCAAGGAAATTGGCCACTCGGGACATCATCTTTTAGTCTTTATGGGTTATTCCTAGATGTTCCACCAACTATACCGTCCTCGTATTCTTGCTCATAATAGCCCAGTTCTAGAGGGTCGGGTAATATCATAATACATTGAACCGCATATATATATATGGCTCACAAACGTATAACATTCAGACAGTCCATTGTAGTATTCGGGCACGATATGAGCCAAGAACACAGCCCATGAATTATCAGGTCATAACCAAAGCCACCGGACTGCCCCAAAACTCCCGTAACCCCGTTGGAGAAACAAAATATCCAACAAAGCCACTAGACGTAACCTCTGTTTGGAGACAAGGACCTCCAGCATCGTAACCTCTTGGCCTCCGGTCCTCATCCTGTCCGTAAACCCCGGGCTACCAACCTACCCCATCAGCTATCAGTGTCCTCCTTCCCTCTTCTCTGCCACTCGCACGTCCCTCTCATCCAGAAACTTCATATCCTGCATCATATCCTCACTGCCTACACGCCTTCCTCCTGCCATTTAACCCTGACGATCATCCCGCAGTGGCTCTCACGCACGCCCCCAAGGCGACCTGGTCTTCAATGAACCGCCGTCTCCAACTTGAACACCAAGTCAACAGCTTACTAGATCCCCTTGACCTTAAACGAGTTTCAAGTGTCCCTTCTTGTCGACAGGTGACGGAGAACGGCTCAGATTGACAAACAAGAACCTTCATCGAAGGGCTGACGGAACAAACACTTGCAAATTCAATATCCTGAGTGGTACTGGAGGAAGAGTTCTTGGACAAATTCAGTACCAACATCAAGTACTGATGGACATGTTTCAACGGCACGCTACGCCCCGTATGATACCAGGATTACCGATGCCGGGATCTTGGAAAATCTATCATGTAATTATTGGAAGACAGCCATCAAAGAGCCTTGGACTCGCCCCATACATCTCCTCTCCCATCGCCAATCACGTCTTCCATAAACACCATTGATGCCAAATTCAAACATTCCACACGCCGTCTTGCCCTCTGTCACTCTCATTCTAGCACAGCTTCAGCCAAGACATGGTCTTCTAGGCCCCAAAGGCAGAGACACTACTGACCTAGCAATTGACTGATATAAAAGACACACTTGTCAACACATGCATATATAGTTTCTTATGTAAAAGATTTGATACTGTGATTAGAGGAATGTCCTGAATAGATCCAGTTATGTTTCCATGAAACCGAAGCTGAGAAATATCATGACTAAATTGGATATCATGATACTGTGAGACAGGTCTCTAGACCTTAACATGCCATCACATACATACTGACATATGAATCATCAACAGAAACTCACACACCCTCAGCAACTTGATAGATATATATCAAAATCATAGAAAAATGCATGCATGCTAAACCAAAGTAAAACAAATCACACCCACTACCCCATCGAAATCCCCCTACGCATTCTGGCGCATACTCCCAATAATCTCCCGATGCGTCTCCCTCTCCCGCGCCCCCTCACTCAAACTTGCCACACTCCGCAAATCCCCTACAACATCCTTGGCCTTCCCAAAGTACACCTCCTGCAACAGATTGCGCATCCGCAATTCCATATCCTCTACCAGCTTTCCGATATTGGCAATGTGGCCCTCCGGCGTGTCCACCGGCAGATCCGACTCCACTTGGCGCGTCATGTTACCCGAGAGGTCCATATTGCCCAAGGCAGAGCCCGAGGTGGCGAGAGAGAGAATGACAGTGGATGTCAGCTTGTAGGTGGTGGAGCGACCGCGTTCAATGGCCTCG
The DNA here is from genome assembly GCA_002018255.1 of Bretziella fagacearum. Classification (NCBI taxonomy): domain Eukaryota; kingdom Fungi; phylum Ascomycota; class Sordariomycetes; order Microascales; family Ceratocystidaceae; genus Bretziella; species Bretziella fagacearum. Next base: position 59,600 of record MKGJ01000092.1, on the reverse strand, counting down.
AAGACGTGGACAGAGTCCCAGACACCTTCAGTGGAGGTTCCGGGCGTAGAGGCTGTAGTAAGAACTAGTTAGTAATGCCTCAAGACTCATTGGACTTCTAAAAAAAAAAAAAAGAAAGAACCTACACTTCTTCAACAAAACAACACCCGCAAACCCATCATCCAAGTTCCAAAAGTACACACTACTCACACCACCCTCATAGTACAACTCTCTGTAAACATCAAACGCCTCATTCGCCTTAATTTCCATCTTCCGCACCTTCTCACTTGGCACCGCCCCCTCACCCGCTGCCCCCGCGCCATCCAACGGCGGATCAAACTGGTTGCTCCACGGCGATCTGTATGAATCACCATCACGGTTATAGTCACACAACAGGTAATCGCGGCCCGTCTGCCGGCAGCGCCTGATGGCCAGGGGCTGGTCGACCGAGGAGAGGAGGTCGTCGGTGAGGTCGGGTGCGAGGGCGATGATGGAGTTGAGGTGTTCCGAGGTGTGCTTGGGGTTGAGACGACGGAGGAGATCCCTAGAGTGAGGGGGGGGGAGAAGAAAAAGGATATGAGTTAGCCAATGGCGCATTATGGGGAGGAGTGGGAGGCTCGAAAAGAGAGGTTTTGTGGCTTACATCGCCGAGTCGTAGGCTTGATCCATTTCGTCGTCGGCCATTTTTGCGAATTGGTTCTATAAGTCGCTATAAAAAAGTGTAGAGTGAAATTTCAAAATGAATTAGTGATTTGCAATGCGAAAAACAAAAAAGAAAACACTGTACTAGAGATTGAAGCTCCAAAGCTCAAGCGAAAACTGTGATGTTGGCGCCCGGGCTTTACTTTGGCGGGGTTCCCCTATAGCTCTGCATAGGAGGATATTGATTGGTGGCCTTGTAAGTTAAGGGATAAGCTCCCCATTTTTCTCAAGAACCCAGTCTCAGCCTTGCCAACGTCATCATGCCGGAAGTCACAACAGATATCATGCCCTTGGGACAGTAAACACAACTTGGACATTATGTACATGTGATATTTGGTATATGCTTCCAAATCATAATCAACACTAAATGCTAGAGGCACACTCCCGTCACCAATGTCCTCACTTCTCAATCACCACCCCACACTCCAAACATCGTATCTTGTGGGTCCACGTCCTGATGCCCTCCTTCAACCCTCTCTTATCCGTAATCTCTACCAACGGCGTATTACTCGCCATGTTAGTTTCTGTATTCATCATATTCACAATTCTCCCTGTGAACCACCCCTTCCAAGGCCTCTTCTTCCGACGCCCTCGTCCTTTATTCCCATCTAAATTAGACTGCTGTGACGATGGAGAAGAATCCACAGGTGAATCCGTATCACTCTGTACTTTGTCTAGGCCAAGTTGGCCCCATGTGAGAGACAGAATTGAGTCGATGACACAGTTGTCATGAAGCCAGATGTAACAGTCGGGATTGCAGCAGGCGATGAGATGCCTGTCGGGGTTCTCTGGTGCTTTACAGACGCACCTAGAGTAAAGGGGCTGCCCAAATGTCAGTAAAGGGCCTCGTATTTGCTTGTAAATGGGATATTCTTGCCGATAGTTCCTGTGTTCGTATATCAAGTGCCTGGCGCCAGTATAGGTACCGGTGGCTCTCGTGTTCATGGTCCTCTCTCCAATGAGATACAGACGCCAAAGCAGAGACCGTACTGGCATTAATAATATCCACTACGTATTCAAAGTCAGCAATTCGCCTTGACCGATAACTTCCCGCCTCACGATGCAACTCACTATGGTTTGAAGCAATCAACTCGCATCGTCCATGATACGCCTGACGCCCCTTTGCCCTGCCCTTCTCCTTGCTGCCCTCGAGATCATCCGGCCAATACATCCACACCAACCTCAAGAACACATTCTGCGCATCCTGTGCTCTGATTTCCATAATCTTCCCCACCCATCCGTAGTCCTTAAAGTCCTTACTAGACGTATCCATACTCTCTTGCATCTTATCAATATCCACCGACGCCAACGTCCGTTCATTCGCCACCCAGATAAACGTCCCCACCTCAAAATCCGTCGTCATCGGCACCCCATCCCCTCTTCTCTTCGCCGGCCCCACCATCCGAAACTGATCAAACCTGGCCATCCCATACCACCGCTCCGCCGGCTCCACTGTAAACCTACACTCCAGCCCTGGATGCGTCTCAAAGCCTCCCCTTAGCTTCATCCCAAAGGTCTGGAACGGTTGACAACGCTCCAGCTTTGCTCCCATGGTAGTCATCCGATTGGAAATGTCCCAGTCTTTGGTGCGCTTTCGGCATTTTCGAATGAGGAAATCATCGAGCTTTTGGGGGGAGACTATGACCGAGAAGGTAGAGTTTTCGGTGGGAAGAGTTTGGTTGGCAAGAGAGTCTTCGTCGTCTAATGGGTTGGAGGCAACAGACGCTTTGCGTTTCTGCGCATTTATGGGCATGGTGAAAATGGCGTGTTAGAAATGAAAGGAAGATAATAAATTGGACTATGAATGGGACTAAGAACGTAAAAAGGCAGGCCTTTAATAATGTAGAGTATTGAGACGTGTTCAACAATGTTGGCATTATTTTGTAGTTTTAGGGTTAGAGTATCTGGAAAATACCAGATGATATCCAACCTCTACCACATTCAGCAATCAACAAGAATTTGCCATCAAGTTCACAAACTTGATAACCACTGGCAAATGTCTCAAAGAGGTTGGGCAAAGTTTGATTCAGTTACATATTTGCCAGCTGTCAACAGGATTAGGATCGTGACCTTGAAATTCAATATAACTCTTTTTGGTCATATAGTCCACTTGAGGATATAATACGTTAAAGAAATCAATTATGGATATATATTTATAAAGAACATCTGGTACAAAGGTAATTAAGGCTTCAAAATGAAGACATTGGAAGCAAAAAAAGAGATACTTATGAACAAACCCAAAAAATCACACAAGATTGCGGACTCACCGTCAAGAGACGTTACCCAACCACTGATATCACTCCTGTTCCACTTCTTCGGTATTCACAGCCACATACTCACCATTCTTCAATCCGTCCAACTCTGCCGCCAACATCTCACCAGCCAACTTGCCCCGGCTGATATTCACAAAGTACACAAAGATTGCCGGCGTCCCCACCATGAGAGCAAGGAACCCAAACGCCGGCCGGATATCTCCAGACATGTCAATAATAAACCCCACAATTGCCGGCCCAAATACACTACTCCCCTTGTCTGTAATAGCATATAAAGCATAAAAGGCCGTCTCCGAACCAGGCGGAATCAGCTCACCATAAACAGACCGGCAATATCCGCTGAGTCCACCAAGAACAAACCCATATATGGCTGCCACCGGATACATCTCCCAGCTTTGTTGGAGACCAATGACGCCCCAACGTTGGACAAAGGGGAGATAACCTAAAAGACCATAGATTGGGACCAGCTCAAACAAGGCAATACACGCTAGCAGAGTCTGATGAGGCTGAAGTTTGAAACGCTTGGAGACAGCTGCCCAGGAGAAGGCACCAACAACACCCGACACGGTAGAGATGACGTTGATCATTCCAAGTGCCCATGTTGACATGTGCATCTGTGTCTTGGCGAAAAGGATAGCAGTGCTAGAAGTGGTAGCAATGGCATCCGACAAAAGAAACCAGGCGGCAAGGAATAACACCACGTCTAGCAATCTTCTTGCCAGCTTGACAGTCCGCCACAAGTTACCCCACGAATGACCTACATCTGACAAGACAGAACGCCATCCAGACGAAGTACCTTTCAAGGAGCTCGGCAGAGGAGGACCTGGACGTGCGCGTAACCAAAAGGCTGAAGGAATGGTAAACACTGTCCACCAAGTGCCGACAAAGAAGAGGACTACACGTTGCGACCAAGTGGTGTTCTTCAAATAGATGACAATACCAATACAGAACAGCTGGACAAAGAGTGCCGCGCAATACCCAATACCAACACCAGTAGAAGAGATCTGACTAGACAGGCGCATTTCAACGGATGTGACTTCTTCATGAATAGATGCGGCGGCATGGGAGATAGTGCTGCGCACATCACTGGAGATCATGGCGGAGCGGGAGTGTGGCCGTGAATCGGGGCTGGTATCTTCCGAATCGGCGGCAATGTGTCCATCTTGTGCGCGGATCGACAAGTCATCAGCAGAGACAGGAAGGACTGAGGCATACTTGATACCGGTGACATCGGAGTGATTGCGAACCAGCAGCGGCAAAAATGAGTTCAGCAAAACAAACGATGCGCCAAACGATATATTAGAGATTATGGTCAACACAGCTCCAACGAGATACGTCCGGCTAGTGATGAAGATGAAACACATGACTGACAGTCCACCAGCAAAAGCAAAGCCAAGCAGCATATTCTTGCGACCAGTTCCATGATCAGCAGCACAACTGATACTGACAACAACCAATGCCTGTAGCAGAACACTAACAGAGAATGTGTACATGGCAAAGCTCGTAGTGTTAATGTCCCAGCCGAGGAAGGTAACTACACAGGCTTCGGCTAGAGAATTGGTATCAAGACGGTCGTGGGAAGCGGGGCATGGTTTCTCAGGATGGTGGAGCAAGTGGCCGTTTTCACGGGATAAGGTCTCGAGAAGGATCGGGATAAACGAAGCTTGCGGGTGTTAGCAGACCAGTTGTTGGAGATGAGGAGAGATTAACTAGAAGTACTTACAAATACCTATAAGCCAAGTTAGCATGTTGCCTCGAAAGTTTATATCTATTAACGAATGAACTTACCACATATAACATAGACCTCGGATGCAAAAGCATACATGTACCAACCCGCAATCTCCTTTTTACTCGTCGGTCGCAAGTCTTTCCCAGGATATCTCACAATCGCCGACTCCTCTGTGGAATCTTCCGCACTGCGCACCGCAGCATCCGGGCGAACGACGTCCGCCATAGTTCCAATTTCTTCAAGCAAACCGGTTTGCGATCGCGACGACTGCTATTCGTAGGGAGTCAAGTAGATGGTAATACGTAGTGAAGAAGAAAAGAAGAAAAAAAACACAGCCGCAATATATCTGGTCAAACCAACAGAATGCGGGGAAACGTTCAACGTCAACTAAAGACTTAAAGATCACGAATAAAATGACAGAAACCAAACCAAACCAAAACAAGGCAACTAACTCTTATTGCAATAGTGAAGCCTTGTCACCAGAGAGTGCTGATACTCACACCGATCCGCGAGCCCAGCTGTGGGAATCAGATATATAATGAGTGTGCTGGCAGTATTTCAATCGCGATCACGCGGTAGCATCAGTCGCTTCTGCAGATGGAAGGGTGCCGCAGGCAGGCAACATTCAATCATGGAGAATGTATGGAGGCGAAAGCTGTCCCAAGGTGGTCGGTCGACCTGGCACATGTTCGTGAAGGGGTCACCCCAATCTTTATGTACAGCTGGTAGCAGGTGTCAGTATGTCAGTGATTTTGTAGGGTTTATAACCCTATCGTTGAATCACAGCAATCATTCATATATGAAATCATGAATACTATAAAGGCTTGATATATGTTTCTTTATGTTTTTTTCTGGCTGAGCAGTGTATGACGTTCCATTACTGTGTACTACCAAAAAGGACAGTTCAACAGGGTAAAGCAGGTTGTACAACACACCTTGACGACATCACATACACATACACATGCATATATGTGCATACATTGACATAGTGAACAAAGGGACCGTTCACAAGTAAGCCGCAAGATGGGATACTATGAATGGAAAGAAATATTCTATATATGCTCATGGAACTCTACCCAAAGTCTACTCGATTCCCTTCTTCAGTCTATCATTATAAATAACCCAGATTACCATGTATCGACGGATACACAGTACAACAACTACAAAACTTTAATTACAAGTTCAGCAACGTGGCACAGTGGAAGCACGCCGGGCTCATAACCCGGAGGTCCCTCGATCGAAACGAGGCGTTGCTATCAAACAAAGTTCTTTTTGACTATTTTCACCAACAGGAATACCTATTTCGTTTGCCCAAGATACCAGCGTTACTAGACTTATCACGTGTTCTTAGCTCCTTTCTATGCAACTTAATCTATTCTATTGAATCGATATAACACACATGACACAAAAGTCATCCTTGATTTCAAAATGTCGACAGCAACGCTCTTCTACATCGTATCCTTTATACATTATCAGATTATTACGCAGCGTACACTTTTTAATGGCTGTGTCCGATTTGAGTCAGAAGCGGCAACAGCATGCCGCCAGCGGTTGCAAGTGTGTCGCGCATAGACGGACCGGCTCGTTTTCTTTGGTGAGGGGAGCCCGGGTAACTGTCGGGAGAGTGGCTTTCGTGGACGTTGCTTTCTTCTTGCATAGCATGCATAGCAACGTAGCTATAGTTGATGAGTGTTAGATGATGAGTCAAGTACATGTCCACGGATACTTTGACACTTACAGGAAAGTTCCAGCTGAGAACAATAACAGGATACCGGTATAATAGTGCCCTTGGTCACCATTCATACCACCTCCACCCAGAAGACGAATCAACAACCAAGTAGACAACGCACCACACGGCGCTGCCAAACTAAACACCACTAGATGACCCCGTGCGACATACTTGGACAACCCTTGTTTCAACAACACACTCGTAAGACCAAAGGCAGTGGGTGCCTTGTGAATCATGATAGCAACAAAGATGATAAAGCCCAGCTTTTTATTCTCTGTGCTGCTGCTGGCGCCCATGGCAATGCCATCAGCTGCCGCATGAATGACAAGACCAACAGTCAGCGCATTGCTGCGCGCATGTCGGGCATTGGGCGCAAGAGACGCTAAGAAGCCCATGGATTCTTCATCCGAATGCGCAGCATCGACGCCCAGGTCATCGAGGGAGATCTCGCGGGGGGTGTTCCCGGTTAGGTGTTGGGTAGCATGGCGGGGTAACCGGTCAATGAAGAACATTAACAAGAAACCGCAAATAAGACTGAACCCAATAGCAAAAGTTGGAAGCTCCTCATGGTCAGCTGGCGGAGCAGAGTCAATCGCTGGCGAAGAGTCGTCATCGTGGTGTTCTTCGGGTTGGCCATCTTCCCGGCGAGTGACAGCATTATCAATGGCTGAAAGAATCGTGTCGCGCTCAGTGGGGGCGCTTCGGGCATGAGATAGAGCGGGCAAGGCGCTGAGATCGATCACCGGGGAATTGGAGACAGTGCGGCGCTCAGCAGGCGATTGCGCCGGAGTGGAAGGTGGCGCTCGGGCAGGGCGTGAGGCCTGGCTGATTAGTGTGTCGATGCCTTCGGGGATGATGACGGTCATGGAGGTGCCAATGAGGATGCCCACGCCAATGCTGGATATGAGACGGAGTTGAGATTGCGACAGACTCATGGTGAGGGGAAGGGCACCAGCAACGAAGGACCTGTATTTTGGAGAACAAGGTTAGGGACAGAGCTGGAAGGGGTCGTGGATTTGCGACATGTGCGATCAGGAGTAGTAGCTGATTGGAGAGACATTGAACGCCGAGGTACACTCCGATTCTGATTCCGATATTGAAGGGTTCTTGAGGGAGACCTACGTTATGGCCATGATCACCTATAGTATGTGACTGTAGTTAGCAAAAGGGATCATGCAGCCAACCCAATGTCTATATCAATGTCAACATACACATAGTGATAGTAGCAAGAATAAACCGCCCATGCTCGTAGAGTTGAGGATTGCCACCGTATTGGTACGAGATCTCGAGGTGTTCGAAATAATCGCAAGTGAAAGAGCAGCAGAGTCTAGGGATGACCCGCGGGCGCACGATAATATAATGTCTTGATTAATGAACTAGCCCGCCAAACCAAGACAAGAGTGAGAAAAGAGCGTGTGGGGTTGTATCTAAGCTGGAAACAGATATAAACAGCCACAATTATGGCCAAGGAAGCCCATATGTAAAGGCACGTGAAGAATCGGGGAGGGGAGGTTCGTCGTAAATGAGGAGGACGGTCAATCGACGTTCTGTGATCTTGGCCAGAAAACGACAGATGTCAAAGGGCTGTCGAAAGAATAAGAGGCAGTGGAATGATGTTGGAATAACAAAGCGAGCGAGTGAGTGAATGAAGAGAACAAAGAGAAACAAATAGAAAATTAAGTGTGACAACAACAAAAAAAAAACAAGACAATATAAAAAAGTGAAGCGATTATGCCGAACAAATACAAGTGCTTGCACCAGCCAAGTTCTCCGAGATGCCAGTCAGTACCAAGACGAGGGTTGTGTTCCAGGTTGTCAAAGCCAACCAGATTTACTCCTGGTAGTGTTGGCATACACCCGGGCAAGCTTGCGCACATTGCCTACAGGAAAGAAGCAAGTGTACCGGGTGATTACCGGGTGAATATTTCCGGACGTCGCTGAGCCGCGGTAATAATTTCTGTGCAACACGTCAGGAAGACATTGTACAGACTTTACCCTATTGTTATTGCGCCGACCAATTGTCCGTTTTGTCGACGATTTTATTATTTCTGTCCTGTTATTTTTTGCGATTGAGATAGTTGTGCAATGGAGCGACCAGCGTCGCCAAAACGCCGTTACATTTTGTCTTCCTTCAACCCAGAAATCGATGTCGACAAGCACTTGCGCCCGCCTGTAGACGACGTACACTCCACCGACGACACCCCACGAAATCCTGAAAAGACTCACAAACGACGACATCGTCGTGATTACGATCCTGATCATGATGTACGACCAAAACGGCGGAAACGATCAGAGCGCAATAGTCAGGACGATAGAGTGGCGACTGATGCGCCAGAGGCGAGCAATGATGCGCTGAAGCCTCGGGCGAAGAAGCTGAGACTAAAAACTGAAACGTCAAAGCCGCATCGATTGCGGAGGCATAGAGATGATGATGACCATGATAGACGGCGTCGGCGTCATCGATCGCGATCACGAGACACAGCGATAGATGGAATTGGTGACAACGAGTCTATCGCCGACCATTCCATGACTTCTGATCACAAAGAAAAGCCTAGAGATAGATCACGAGACCGCGAGCACTCCCATATATCCCACCGTTCTCGAAATCATCGGCGCCGCCATTCACGAACTCGGTCCCCGACACCTGATCACCCATATACTGAACCTGCCCTCGACCCTGACTCCGCATTCCGTGAGTCACTCTTTGATGCGTTAGCAGATGATGAGGGTCTTGCGTATTGGGAGGGTGTCTATGGACAGCCACTTCATATCTATGCCAATGCACGGAACGTCCCAGTCGAGAATGAAAAAGGGGAGTTGGAGCAAATGAACGACGAAGAGTATGCGCAGTGGGTGCGAGAACAGATGTGGTCGAAAACGCATCAGGGGCTCCTCGAAGAGAAAGAACGCAGACGCAAAGTCAGGGAGGCTAAGAGGGAGAGAACCAAGGAGCAAGAGCGGAGAAGGCGGGAGGATAAAAAGCTGGAGCGAGAAGTTGAACAGAGTCTACGGGCTGGAGAAGAGCGAAGGGCGAGAAGGGAGAAGCTGGGCTTGTGGCAAAAGTACCTCAGTTCATGGGGGACTTGGGATGGCAGCATCGAGAGAATTCCGTGGCCGCGGGGTACACGGCCCACGGAGGGCGAAGAAGATGCCGTACGTCTTTTCTTTGTGGACGCTCTTGAGGATGAAGACATGTCGGAGAGATCAAAACAGATGAAGGAAGAACGAATCCGGTGGCATCCGGACAAAATCCAACAGAAGCTCGGAGGAATAGTTGAGCCAGATTTGATGCGGGATGTCACCATGATATTTCAGGTGGTTGATACCCTTTGGATGGATGCTAAAAAGCACAAATAGAGATGCACGTTATAGAGTTTTAATAACATGTCACGAATTTCAAAGACAATCTTGGCAAAACATTTCTTGGCATTATGACTGGTACATAAACAAACTAATTTTCCACCACAGGGGATCTTTCAACACCAATATCATCTAATCAACCCTTTACAGGTTGACGACAATGGCAGCACCACCTAGCAGGGCACCCAGACCAACAGCGGCCTGGTTAGCCCCAGCGGCACCAGTGGCCGTCGACGAAGACGAGGACCCCGAGGTCGACGAAGCAGTGGAAGTGCTAGTGCGGGTAGAGCCCGACTGCGAGCTAGAGTCAGATGAGTCGCCAGTAGAGCCAGCGGCAGAACCGCCTGCAGTATCGGAGGGGCCGGCGACAACAGTGCTGGTGACAGAGGCGGAACCCGAGGAGGCATCCGAGGAAGCATCTGAAGAGGCAGATGAAGCAGTGGATGAGGCACCCGAGGTGGCACTGCTGGCAGCGGAGGTGGCAGAGGAGGCGACGGAGGAAGCACTGCCGGTGATACCGCCAGCGACGGAAGTCACGGATGAGATGAGACCGCCGGCTTCAGAGGTAGCGCCGGCAAGGGAAGTAATGTCACCGACACCGAGGGGGTTCTAGGGATTGATGAATTAGTTCAAAGTCATGAGATGAAGAGGAAGTGGTTGAGATGACATACAGCGGCGGCAAGACCGGCGATGAAGAGAATAGCAGAGGCCTTCATTGTGAATATGTGTGTAAGAGTTTAAAGAGTAGCGCTAACTCTGAGCCAAATATAGCGACGTGGTTTAGAAGAGTAAAGAAATCGGGGGGGGACTTGAAGAAATGCAAGTGTCTAGAGGGAAGTTATCGGCCACCACGGGAGCGAGAACTCTCGACTCTTTATACCCAAAGATATCCTCACATTCTAGCCATCAAACGCCATAGATCTCCCCCTGCATCCTACAGCCACAGCTTCCGGTACCGTATTAGTGTCGTCTTCCGTCATACCATATCTGAGGTCTCTCGAAAGTCTCGGCCGCAGCTACCTCCTCGTCCGTCAGTTCAGAGAATCTTCCAGGCGTTCAGGTACTGTAACAAGCTTATGAACGTTTTCAGTTTGGCTTGGGGTGTGGCTTCTTGTATATCCGCCCCATGGTGGACGTTGATCATGCATTTGTTGCCTTTTAGGCCTTTCTGGGTGTGTATTGATGAGACTAGTTGCGATTTAACAAATTCCAGTTAGCCCGTAACCTTTTCTTGATATCCGTTTCAGGAAGGCAGCTCGGCCATCTCCAAATCAAATATCTGACCTCATAGTGGGATAGTTTGCATTCGGGAACGTTTGCTAAGCAAACAATGGCTGGATCAGAAAGTCTCTATACAGTGAGATTTGGTTAATTGTGACTGTTTCCTTTTTTTTTTTGTAGAAGTTAGGGGATTTAGTGTCAAAAGACAAATATTTACAGCCCCCCTGCTGTATATGATGACATATGTTTAGGACGTTTCTAGGACAAGCTGATGAGACTCGTACTTTGGACCCGTACTGTAGAACTAGAACCACTTTAGTATTACATGATGAAATGATACAAAACGCCCCAACCGAACACCTCCCATTTGCTTCATCTCATCATCCTCGTGCATTGTGACATCAATTTTTCAAGCAGATCATAGTCTATCAGCTTGGGTCAATATAGCTTGACCTTGGTTTAAAAACTGCAGTCAAAGCCATGTCGTTCATTTACGGTCTTGGCACGCAAACATCTCTTGTATTGGTCCCCTGGATTCATAGTTTATTCTTCCCTGCAGCACCTCCAGATCTGCCCTTGAAAAAAATGATCGCCCGATGATGCCCGATATCCTTCTCCCCTCCTCATGCAACCGATGGCATCATGATAATGACTAGCTAATAGAACGGCATTGGCGTAACCTGACCTGAAATCAACAAGGCTTTCCCCTAACACAACTCCACGTATTCTCAACAACTCTTTTCCCATGGTTTGTCCTAATTCGGCTATGGTAAGTAATCATGGTTACCCACAAAAGCAGGCCGGTGATGTCATTCATACATGTAGGTCAAGGGTTATACCTGACTGTCAAAATACTTATGGTCTAACAAGGAACTTCATCTCAACAAAGAAAGCTAGGTAAGGGAGGGGACCTAGGTTTTGCTGCCAAACAATAACAGGAATGGGTTGGTGGCCGAGTGGTTAAGGCGTTGTGTTCAAGGCATCACTTGAATTCCTTATGCCCGAAAAGGGTTCCACAATTCCGAAAGGATCGTGCGTTCGAATCGCGCCCAACTCATCATTTTTTGATATATATATATTTTTTTATATCCAGCTTAGGGTGTAGTGGGAGGGAAAGACCCTTATGCCTGTTGGTTTTAGTCACGCTCTTGTGGCTTGATAAACATGGGCTCAAGAACCAAAATTAATACAAGATACCAAACACAGTGTGCCATCAATCCCCACAAAAGTAACAACGGTTGGCCTCTTGCATCACCATGTAGATCGATCGACCATAGAAGTTCATGAAAACCCTCACTTATAAACATAATGAAAGCATAACCTCTCAAGCATCATATCATGATGAGTTGTTCCGAATGTACATGGTCGTGCCTCAGGTCGGAAACTGGTAGCGATCTAGCACGGTCCGCTGCGGATGCTCCTGAACTTGCTCTTTCCGATATCCAAGGGCTCGCCATCCTAACACCCCGCACCTGCACGCCGTCCAACGACAGCGACCAGAACGCTTCTGGGGCCTTGACGCCGGATGTTGATACCAACTCCAACCACGCAAGCATGTACATTGCCGAATGGCAAGAGAAAACTATAGCCCCTTCCAGGTAAGAAAAGAGACCCGTTGAACACGTGAAAGACGCATCACTTACCTTTTAACTACAGCGATCCATCTGGTTCCTGCATGTTCCATTGTAACTATAACCGCCGAGCCCTGCAAACCTCTGTATCAACTCTTCCACCGCCAACTTACAATATCATACCTTCTTCCATCCCATGGCCAGGCCTGACCTACATAATCCAACAACAAACCCCTATTGCCCCCGGTAAAGTTCTCGCTGTTGATGGAAATAATCTCCATCTCAAACACCGTGTCGTCGACGACGATCCCTCCACGCACTGGACTGTACATGCGTCTTCCGGCAACTGGCTTGGTCTTCGGAATGTCCTGACTGGGAAATTTCTGGGGAATACTGGGAGTGACAATCTCATAGTGCGGGCAGGGTCCTTACAGGAGTGGGAGTTTATGGAAATCAGGCCTCATCCGCATGGAGAGTGTTATATCTACAATAAATGTTGGAATTGGAAGAAGGGTGTCTCGGAAAATCTGGATCTGAGAGGTCAGCCTGGGAAATGGTACTTTTATCAGGTGTAATGTAAAAGGAGTGCGTGCGTAGAATATCAAGATACACTTAAGCCCTATGCTCCTATGAATATAGTCTAGTACAACATAAATTACTCCCTCCATTTATCTTTGTATACCTGGGACACTCTAGATACGAGACACCCTCATCATCCTTGTTATCTCTTCAGGTCTCTGAGAAGTTCGTGACGCTCTGCCTAGACATCAAGTGTGAATTTTCATCTTTCAGAGCCTGGAGATCCGACTATTGCTGGTGTATCTCTTACTAGTGTATTCATATGGTGTAGTATGTGTCAAAGGCTACTTGTATTTATCAGCCGTTATGAATGCGTCTACAGATACGGATCAATCCCCTTGTTCAACTCAGCCACAATCTCATTGGCTTCCTCTGTGTTCTTGGCTTCAAAGTCATATCTCTTGCTCTCCGTGCCCTTGTACACAATAAGCTGTACAATGATGCGTTAGTAGGTTGTTGATCTCACCAATGTCCCGGCCAGCTAGACTTACCTTGATGTTTGTAGGGTGCTTCCGCATCACCTTGCAGCCCACCACATTGCTAAAATGCACCGTCGTAGTCTTCCCACTGACACCCGAGGCTGGAATGACATGAATGTACTCTCCATCAATAACCAACGATCTCTCACTCGTTCCAACAATACGCATGGGCTGTTTCCGCCATACCGTGTATCTCCTGTAGTTTGCCGAGCCCAGCTCCTCCTGCTTCAGTGTTTCTCTAGTCAATGGGTGCACTGCCATGAATTGCTTTCTTCCCTTCCTCGACTGCTGCGAGTCCACCAATGGCAGAACCTTTGGACTGGCACTAGCCGGAGAGCCGGTAACTGTCAGGGGACCATCCGTAGCAAAACGACGACGATATAGTTCCAGATCGGAGACGTTTCCAATGGAAGCAACCGGACGGTCAAGCCTCACAACAGCACCAGAGCCGGGGAGTTTAAGAACATGAGCGGCCTTGTCAAGCTGGCGTTTCCGGCAGACCAAGTCAAGGACCTCAGCGAGGTACATGTCAGTAGTAACATCAACGGTAATGAGCTGGCCAGCAGCCATGTCAGAGGCGAGGATGTGGATACGAAGAAGTTTCTGTTGACCGCGGGCAGGTGTCGACGAGGTTTGGGTCTGCGGCATGTCGGCGGGGACAATGTTGAGATTACGATAGGTTGTGTTGAGGAGGGGGTTTCCGGTGGCGGGTGGGATGTAGGGAGATTGTGAGGCGGCCGGTTTTACGGGTACCGAAGGCTTAACACCAAGGGCATCGTCAATATCAGCTTCTTCGTCTGCGTATTCCTTGGTTTGATGGAGATTATCACGGCGCTCTGATTCGGACGCCATGACAAGGGCAAACTCGTCATAATGGGCGGAATTGGCATGAATTCGTCCCCGGGCTCCACCGCCTCCACCGCCACCACTGCCAGGGCCGTTATTGGCTGTGACAAAGGAGGCGAGGGGTTTAGTGCGTTCCAAAGGCGGAAAGTCATCATCGACCTCACCATCCTCCATCATGCGTAAAGTCCACCAGTTGACACCCATTTTGTTCTCCGGAAGAGGTGGCTCACGCTTTTCCTCTATATACCGCAAGAGACTAAGACCAATGAGCTCAACGACAGTAACAGCACGGGAGATTCCAGTATCCTCAGTAACATCTCGTCTAATTTGAACCTCAAAAGGAGTTGACGTTTGGTTACTAAATGGCGCAAAGATACGAACACAAATGGGCGGCTTGCGCTCTCCAGTGGTACCTGACAGATTCGCAAACCGAGCAAACGGAACACCGGAACCCTTCTTCTTGAAAGCCTCGGATAAGAGAGACTTGGGTTGGATCATGCTCAAGGGCCGGATAGCACTCATTGGTCGAGCGGGGGGTAGAACTGAGAGTGTACGGGGGATGGCTGGTGCCATGGACTTCCGGATAGTAGACCGCCGGGTGAACTTGCGGGGTGGCGTTCCCACAACTTGGGCAGTCGGAGAGCCTACGCGTTGTACTTGCATCGGATTCTCTACCACACCGTCAAGTAAGGACACCGAATCGATGGTATCAGGAAAGCCATCAGACATGGCATCTGAATCATCGTCCTCGTCGTCGTCATCCTCCCGAGACTGCATCATCTGCTGCACCCGCGCCTTTTGTTCTTTTCGCGAAGCCGTAGCCCTAGCTACTACGGCAGCAGCCGCAGCCGCAGCCGCTCTCTGTCTATGCATCGTGTCAAGTTCATTCTCTGATGAGACCTCACTGCTTGTTACTGTATCTCTCCTCACCCGTTCCTTCACTGTCTCGAGCGCCGACTGCGAGCCTCTCCTAGCGGCAGACAGCGGTGCCATCGAGTTACTTCGTGGTGACGCGGTAACAGGCATTGGCGGTTTAAGTGTTGATGTTTGCAGTGGCGATGATCCGGCGCGACTGCGAACAGGCATTTTTGTAAATTTGATAGCCGAGGGCTCGCGCTTGTGTTCGAGGCGTTGTTGAGATGGGCCAGCAACATTAGGGGCCGCAGAGGGAACAGGCTGTTCGGACTCATTATCGTCGCTTTCGTCACTAAGATCACTGCTATCCTCTTCTAGATTGGGCTGATGTTCCCGACGGCGACGGCGCTTTGGGCCGTTGTGGGATGGCGCGGCGCCCTGGTTGCCAGTGGTGCGACCAAAGACATCGGGTTCATCCTCGAGAGTATGGCCCTGGGCGCGGGGCTTCTGGAAATATTCAGAGGCGATATCAGTGGGGATGGGTGGTGAGTAGGTCCGCTTGATGAGTGCAGGGTTCGGGCGCCAGCCGGTAGCCTTGAATGGGCCAGTGTTCAAGAAACTATCATTGAGGGTGAGAAGGCGTTCTCCAACGCCATCGGCAATCTCTGTAAGATAGTTGGTACGTAATTGATAAGCAACCAAACTATTTAATACGAGAATCTGGCGTCAGCATGGATCATTTCTAAGAGGTCACTGTAAGTTGGGAATGAGGAGGAGACGTACTCTTCTGTTTGCATTACCGACATTGTCGCTAATGATTTGACAAGTAGCTATAGTGAGCACGGAAGAAGATGGAAATCCAATGGGGATTCGTGGATGGCATTACATTAGATACGTATTGGATATCAATGTGATGAATGTCGTTCTAAAACCCTATACAATACTCAATTGAGATGCTTCATGATTGAGGTTGAATTATGCATATAGGGCTGTGTTGCATAGTAGATGTGCATAGATTATGCAATATAGGGTTTGCTTGGGGTTTTCTGTACACAGGTATATTGCATTCTGGCCTACCAAACCCTAATAATAAACTCTATCCACACCCTAACTTCAAATTGCTTCGCTTGGCTTCCCCGTGGCAGAAATCGTCACTGGTGAATCTAAAGCGTATGCATCTAGACGCGTGATTGAGAATCTCAGATGATAAAAGTTTATTCAAGAATATCATTCAAAGGTCAGTCTCAACTCCTTCATGAAGAGTAACCCTTTGAAATTTCGATCAGCATCTTTACTCCATTGCAGTGCTTAGGCTTTGGGCCATTCTGTTATCCTTTGAGGCAATACATCCCTATTGTTACTTCACGAACAATACTAATATAATTCCACCAAACTAGTCGTTCGTCTCCGTCGCACATCGTCGCCTATTGTCTTCTTTCGTGTCTTGTGATTGTTTCCGGAGGTCCTCGCCCATTTGTCATTGTTCGAGGCCATTTACATGGTCTTGGATCATTCCCGTGCCATTCAATGCTTACATACAGTAAAGTATAGACAACATACCCGGCCGACTGACTGGCGTCTTGATTGATAATCATGGATACTGAATCTATAAGACCGTAAGTGATACCTCACCACCTCCCATATCAACTGTTCCAGTTAATATATATATATATATATATATCTTGCCCCCCTTAGTTTAATCTTTTATCAATTGCTTTGTTTTTTGTTACTACCAACCAAACATGGGCCATTCCACTGCCACTACCTCCTCCCACGACCACCCCACCACGGGTCCTCCCGCTCCTGTCCTCCCCGGCGCCCCTCCCCTCCCAGCTGATGCCCCCGACCGAACCATTGGTGCTGACCTCGTTAGCCCTCCCGCCGAATTCTACCCCGGTGCTGCCCGGTCTCTCTCCGGCATTGCCTTCCGTGCCTTTTGTCTCGGCGGCTCTCTTTCTCTCTCCGTGCTCCTCATCCCCCTCACCCCGTACTTTCTCCCCGCCTATGTCACTCTCTGGCGTGTCCCCTTCTTCGCAGCCGCACTTTCCCTCTTTCACTTCCTTGAGTTCTGGACAACTGCTCGCTACAACACGCCCGCGGCCGATACTCATTCGTTCCTGTTGACTGCCAACTGGCCTTTGTACGCCACTGCCCACGCAGCTGCTTTCTTTGAATGCTCAGTCACCAATCTTTTGTTCCCGGGTCGTTCGTGGAGTCCTGCAAATAGCGATATCGCTAGCACGATCTGCGTATTGGGCCTCCTCGTTACAATCGTCGGTCAGACAGTCCGCAGTCTTGCTATGATTCAGTGTGGCCGCAGCTTCAACCATGTCGTTCAACGGAGTCACCGTGCGGAGCATCGGCTAATTACGGAGAAGATATACAGTGTGTTTCGGCACCCGTCATACTTTGGGTTCTTCTGGTGGGCAGTTGGCACGCAGTTGGTTATGGGGAATATTGTTTGCTTGACGGCATATGTGGCAGTCCTATGGAAGTTCTTTTCGTCACGGATCCGATATGAAGAGTATCATTTGGTGCAATCTTATGGTGAAGAGTATGAAAACTACAGACGCCGGGTCCGGGTTTGGATCCCGTTGATTCGGTAAAGTGAGACAAAAGACTCAGATAATCGAAAGATGTAAAAACAAGAATTAGAAAATTTCTTAAAGTCTAATATGGTCTATGAGCAACTAAAAACAATGAATGATCTATATATATATGTGATATGAAATGATAGATGACGACGACATAGGCACCAACCGATAGAGATCAGCAATTCAGTGATGCTTTAGAACATGCTTCGGCTTGAGGCTTAATCAAAGGAAGTCACGCGATGCTGACTCATGCTTCCGTACTTGGCTTGCCACGCATAAAAGTACATGAGGGCGGCAAATGGTTGACCAAAGATGGTAAACGACAACCAGAAGATGGAGTTTCCAAGCAACTTTCCGGCAGGAGTCTGCATCTTTTCCAGCGGCTGTGTCAAGATAATCAACGGCATCTGTATAAACATTCCCAAGAATGCCACACCGATGATATTATGAGTCGGCACACCCACCAGCAACTCATGCAACACGGCCGATAGGAAAAACACCAAGGCACTGGCTTGCATGGGTCCCCAGCCGCGGCCAACAAGCGGCGAGTAGAGGTGACGACGGAAGAATTGGTTCACGGGCTTGTTCCATGTGCGCCAGTACATGCCAAGAGAGTCCGAGTTCCACCAGTCGTCATAGAATGACCGGTCACCAAAACGCATGACTTCGGCCAGAGCATTGAGGGAGGACTGGAACAGGGCGAAGAAACCAGCGAGCCAAATAACAAGGGAGATGGTCGAGAGCTTGAGCAGACGTTCAAGGAGAGAGAATATATCGAGATCGGCAATGACGGGAAGTGAGTTGTTGAGGACAGGCACGGCGTACTGGGCAGACATGAACCAGATGAAGACAGACAGCGAGAAAGCTTCAGCGACACGCTTGCCAACAAAGACCCAACGGATGCTCTCAGTACGGGGATACACAGGCTGGTAAACAAGAGTAGGCGCCCACCAGAAATACACGAGGCTGCCCATGGTAATGTTGGCGGGGTACGCACACGAATCGTAGAGCGGCGGCAACTTGGCAAGATCGCTCTTAGCGGGATGCAGGTAAGAGTGACGCAGATCACGGTTCGTAAAGGCGTAGGATGCTGTTTTAAGCCAGACAATGATGGCGTGGAACTCGGTAAGCGTACCAATCAACGGGTGGAAGATGCGGTAATAGACGACGAGGGTGGTGGCGACAAGTAAGAACGTCATGTTGAAAGCGTGTAAGAGGGCAACGAGTTTCCAGACACGCTGGAATCGACGGCGCTGTTCATCGGAGGGACCATCTTTGGAGAACTGGTGCTCGGAGACAGCCTGGCGAGCGGCGACGAGCTCAATAAGGTAGGCGAGGAAGAGATGGCATGGAATGAGAAAGTAAAGACCAATACCAAGAAGCAAATCGGAACGAGGAAAGTTGTGGCAAGAGAAGCATATGAGAACGCCGTACTATAAGGGAAATCATTGTTAGTATTACATGAGTCTAACACAGTATCATCGCTTGGTTGATGCCATGCTTACTTTCTGTATGTTCTCTATCATCAAGCGTAAGTTCCCTGCAATCAACACAATCACCATCAAGTTCCTGAACCCAAGAAAACTCGGCGCAACTGGCGCATCATGGCTTAGAACCGTCGGTTGCACTCGTTGATGCACAGCCGCGACATGTCGATATTTGCGCTTGAAAGCCAACAGTCGCGCAGCTTTCGCCTTCTCGGCAGGCGTCTGCTTCTCTTCTTCGACTTTAGGTTCAGGTTCAGCAGCTGTTGTCACGGGGACGGAGCTATTGGGTCGTCGATGGACTAAACCGCTAGGGTCTTCAATCGCGGATGTCGTGGAGTCGATAACGCCAGTGGCCACGGGTATTGGGGTGTCGATGGACATGACTGGAGGTGAAAGGAGGGTGTCGGACGCGGGAGGATCCACTGCGGGCATTTCCCGACTAGTTCAGGGTGTGTGATGTGATGTAGAAACCTATCAGATCTGAACAGGATCTTGAGGCTGTACAAGAAAGAAACCACAAGCGCAATCACGGTCAAACCGTAGGAGAAGTGAACGGAAGAATCAACACGGATAAAGGGAAATGTTCAAGAATAGGAGGATTGCCAAGCCTAATTGGTTTATTCGCATGTGAAGCATGGATCAACAAGAATGCGATGCGACCGAGACATGTGATGGGGTTTAGCAAGAGCTAGAGTCTGTCTATACTAGGGTTTGTGGTCATGTAAATAGTAGGGTTACTGGACCATCAACAACGATCTTCAAAGTTTCTCCTAGTTATCGATAGTCTTATGCACTATACTGGCAGATCTCTTTGTTATATTGCTACCAATGACCATATATCTTCATTTTCGAGTCTCAATGGCATGAATGATGTCATTGTAACAGTATCGCCACTCCACCATAAACCTGGACACAGATAGGTCCTATACTGTAGTTGTACATTTACGCAGTAAACCATGTGTGTAATCATGTCTTGTCCCGTTGTAAAGCGGAATGTTTCTATATTTTGAAAATGTGCATTTTCCGTTGCGGCGACGGGTAAAACCAAGCACCTGGGCTCCCGATAGTTTCCAGACGCCAAGTGATATGATACCCAAAAAGTAATGAAGTGAGAGAGAGTGCTAGCAAAGAACCAGACAAACAAACGAAAGCAAAATAAAAGGATGAATAAATGATGAGAAAGCCCAGGTATAGATAGATGTGGCGGGGGTGGTATTTCGAAAACAAAACGACATCCTGCCATGGAAAAGACAAAAAAGAAACATGAAAGGAAACAAGGGAAATGTCGAAAAAGAATATAGAAGCAGCTGCATTCATACACATGTACTCATGCCAACAATATTACTGGAGTAGTTCCTCACAGGTCCAGTCTTCGTAGTAGCCATCGGGAAGGTATCGCCGCACAATAAGAGGAATCTTCTTTTCACGGAGTTCCTTGATGGCGATTTGGAGGGGATCCGAATCACCCTCCAAGTCGACGAGAACGGGGGCATTCAGGCTTTGAACCAAACGGGTTAGCCAAAATTAGGTCCAGAAACGCTCTTTGCTCTGCTGCCAAGCTTCCCATCTTCACCCTGACTGCCCCTCTGCAAACCGTAACTCCCACAACTCACCTGATTTGCAAAGCGCGAGTACCCAAGATGCGCGCACGCTCATACTTGGTCATGTAAGGGGTCGTCGTCCGCTCGCTATCCGGAATCTTCTTGTCTTTGTGTGAAAGTTCGTTGGCGCGGTTGGCAAGCGCGGCGGGGTCGCCAGAGAGAACAATATTGTCACCATCATCATCAGCGGTGGGAATACGATCGCCGTCTTCGTCTTGGTCGAGATCGTCAAAGGCCTCAACTTCGTCCTCGTCGTAGTAGGGCTCCTCGCTAAACGCAAAATTTTGGTTAGCGGTAGGCGGGAAAGAGGGGGAAGGGAGACATACTGATCGTAACCGCCGTTATCTTCGTTGTCGGACATCTTGGCAATATGTGATCAGTATCTATCTAGTCAAGAAAAACACTGCAAAAGCTAGTGGGACATGAAGTCAAATGTCGCGATGATGGTGCAAGGCTGAAGTTCGCAGGCTGAGTCGCATTAAAAAAAATCCAAAAGTAGTTTGAATCTTCTACATGGATTCCGTTTTAGGTAACCAGCGCTAGTCTTTTTTTTTTTGCGCTTATCGCTTGAGCCGGAGTTAACCCGACAATCATGTCCCACTTAAACTTTTTTTTTTGGACTCACCGCTTTACGATCTCAAACTTAGGAAATATCATTGTGCCGGATTATATCGACCTTATGCTTTCGACATACTTCGAGCTTCTTGTAAGCTGGGTGCTATTCTTTTACTATGACGAAGCTTTGAAAAAGAGGCGATTGTGTCATTCCAAGTACATGTATGGTCCCAGCTTAGCGAAAGACAGCTTGCCCAATCTCATGTGAGAATGTGCCAGGCAACCAACCTGTCTACCATTTCAACAATTGGCTTATGTGGAGAAAGTATAAACAAAACTTTTCTAATCTGAATTGGTGGCTTTTCTTTCTACAATCATACTCTTCCTTCATCACCAATCGATCCTGGCACTTTTGACCTATCCTCCGCTGGCCCTGCGTGCCTCAACTCGACCACAATGTCGAAGCGCAAGGTTGAGGATCTTCAGGATCCCGTCCAAAGCTCTACCCCAGTTGTGCTACCGATTGCATCTCGACATCTCGACCCGACAGCTATCACAGATCTTACACAGCACGGCAATTCGTCTCAGCAGTTGATGATTTCTGCAGTACCCACTATACCATCAAATACGTCAACATCGCCTGGAGGCTCACAATCATGTTGGGGGGACATGCCACCACCCCCCGCCAAAAGGCTCAAGCTTAGCGACAAGCCTGCATCAGGTTCGTTGATCCACCACAAAGCCCCCCC
>MKGJ01000092.1:0-37274 GCA_002018255.1 Bretziella fagacearum | reverse complement strand
ACCCAGCAACAATCTATAGACTTTTATGCTAACGCAACTACCATCCGCTTTTTACAGAAATTGAAACCGAAAAAGACAACGACAGTTCCGACGACGAGTACGCAAGCGATCCCAACGATTCCGATTGCTCTACCTCTTCCCAACCTTCTACCACCGGTCCCAAAACAAAACTCAGACCAAAGAACCAAATATGCACGTGGCCCGGTTGCACGAAACGGTATAACAGACCTACTCGTCTTGAGAGCCATATCCGTTCTCATACTGGGGAGCGTCCATTTGCCTGCATCTGGCCCGGCTGTGACAAAACCTATATTGAGGCGAAACATCTTACCCAACATATCGAGGGAAAGCACGAGAACAAGCGCAACCATGCTTGCCCTTTTCCTGATTGTGGTCGGGCATTCTTTACTTCCACGCGTCTCGGCCGTCACGTCTCATCCCACATCAAGGCCCAACAGTTTCAGTGCAAAGGTCATGGTAATTGCAAACAAGTCTTCCGCCGCCGTGATACCCTTAATCGCCATATCCGCCAAGTCCACTTGAAGTTGCCAGGCTATATGTGCCCTGAATCTAATTGCACAGAAGCCTTTGCATCTTCGGGTGCCCTGCGTAACCATAAAAGACGAGCTCACGGTGAACTTAAGCACTTCTGCGATGAGTGCAAGATTACGGTTGATGGAGAGACTAGGTCTTTGGGGTTCACTACTGTATCTGAACTACGGACACACTTCAAGACGGCGCACATGACGTGCTCATTCTGCTCTTATCGATGCACGTATCCTTCCGAGATGGATCGCCATGTAAGCATTCATCACTCCGCGCAAACAGTTCATGACCGCAAGAATGTTGCTTGTCCGTGGGAAGGATGCGATAAGAAGTTTACAAAGAAAAGCAATCTCAATGCACACATCAAGTCATCCCATGATGGCTATCGATTTGTTTGTGGTCTTGTTGATCTTTCAGGGTCCGATGGTTTAGCAGGATGGGATAATTCTGCGGGGTGCCATGAAGGGTTTGTAACAAAGGCAAACTTGGAATCCCATGTCCGTCACGTTCATCTCGGCATCCAAAGAGAACCCACCGCGGCAACACGGGTCCGCAGTGTTGTCGATGAAGTCGCTGGGCTACAAGATGTCAAGCGTCGCACCATCAAATGTGAATGGTGTAGCCGTGGCTTCATCCGATATCATGATCTCCAAGTGCATAAAACTCTAGATCATGCCGCCGAGATTGCTGCTACTACTGGCGTAGTCATGTCTTTGGGTACTAATACGGCATCAATCGCTAGCATAGAGCAAATAGCTCTACTGGAGAGACAGATAGGACAGGAAACGCAAGCCATCCAAAGTTCAGCTGCTGTGGGTGAACATCTAGACCAAAGTAACAACTTTCCCATTTACCATTTCCCCGGAACACCTGGATTTGTCTCGCCAGCTTTGACGCCTATGGCCACATCCACACCCGAGATCACGTCTCTCGGCCTGGCCACGCTACGAATGTCCTCTCAAGCCGCTAGTCCGGGCCCCATAATCAAGAACAAGAATCTCAACAACACTCTAGAGGGTATCCCACCCCTAGACTTTGCTCGGAAGATGATTCCTCCCACTCATAACTCAGGGCATGTTCAGGCAGCATCACCGCCATCATCTTCTCCCGATGTGCAATGCTTGAGCCCCAAAATCAATGCCGTGGAGGAGCAATCGTATTCGCTACCTGTTCAAACGATCTTAGGCCCGGATTCTCATGCCGTTGGGCCGGCACCGCCAATCACCGTTTCGCAAACGCAAGTCTAGAAGCTAATAGCGACAGGCGGGTTGTTGGCGGAGATGGGTCTGGATCAGGAACATCCCGATGTGTTGATGCAGCGTGGAACTGGGCCGATGGGTACGCGGTTGTTGGATTTCATGCCTCGGATTTTTGCTACTTATGACCCGGAGATGAGAGTTTATCGATACTTTACATAAAAGCAGGCGAACCACAGGATACTTTTTGGAGGGATTTTTGGATGGATAAGATAGGATAGATCGGATTAGATATTCATATGGTAGTGTGGCGTTTGAGGTTTTAGGTGCATTTGGACTCATTTTTAGATACAAATAAAGTAGACTTATTTTAAACAGTAAACCGGCCCAATGTTTTGAAAACCATAGGGATTATCTGGAATTCTTTTCATTCTTGTTCTCTAGTTGACATTGCCAATGAATGTAGGCTGTTTCGTTCACATCATCTTAACCCTATAAACATAACCCTTATAATATAAGACATCAAGTACGCAAATAATCAATATGCTATAAGACAGATGCATGCTCTAAAGTACCATTGAAAATCCGTGTTGTTAGCCTGTCATCATATGAAGAGAAATGTCAAATCTTGATATCACTTTAGGAAATCAACATATTCAATGCTGATATCATTTTAGGAAATCAAATTACTTCACTGACACTTCACCGAGAAAGAATCAGCCGAACTTCAGCCGGGTTCACCGAAAACGGCCCATATTATATTTCATCGTTGGAACACTGGTAACGCAAGAGCATCAAGTTGAACGGAGCTAATCGAAACAATCAGTTGTGCTCGGCGCCATCGTGACTCGAAGATCATCATCAATTCCATGACAATATTCGTGTTTATTTCCGCATTTGATACCCCTTTTTTGATTTCTTTTTAGACTTTCCACAACTCGCATTTCCCTAATTCACTTCCATCATTAGCGAGTACATCGACCCTGAGCGCGTTGCTTCTACTTGATCACGATCACGTGCTGTAGACAAATCTTTTGTGCGCTCGATTAAATCGAGGCCTTCAAATAGGCCTCTATTATTGACGTTGGACTCGTTTACTGTTAATGATCACAAAAAATTGGCTTTTGAACTCTATGTCCACTATTTGATCACGCCTTTCAATCAATATCTATCAAAGTCGTCTGGCCCACAACATAGCAACGCTTTGTAGCCATGACGTTGGAATCCCGCGGATACGATCCGGTTGGAGAGATACTAGATAGAGGTGGAGGTATGGGAGGAAGAGGGGGAGGTGGAAGTGGAGGAGGTGGTGGTGCGTCTGATGGGTTTAGATCACGAACTCGCCGTAAGAAAAGCATCACAAGTCTCTTCATTTCCGTGATACTTTGTTAACGTATCGTATAGGGCCTGTCACCGACTATGGATCGACTGTAGCTCATTGGATGGAGAATCGCGGAAGTAAATTTCGTCACAACTATCGTGGCGAACATGAGCGTCCTAGCCCAAGCTATATGGTTGATGTATGTTATTTGCTCTCTTGTCTGCCACTGTTGACTTTGCCATGCTAATTATATGTAGATGATGCCGCCATCTTCACGAGTAACTGAGGCTGCCGACTCAATTCCAGCCAAGCACCTTCATTCTTCACTCAACAAGATCAAGCATCCTATCAATGTCGTCCGATGGACTCCCGAGGGTCGGCGTTTACTCACAGCCTCAAGTTCAGGTGAATTCACATTGTGGAATGGAACTGGATTCAACTTTGAGACTATCATGCAGGCCCACGACTCGGCTATCCGCGCTCTTAGCTATTCAAACAACAATGACTGGCTCATCTCAGGAGACCACGATGGACTTGTCAAGTACTGGCAGCCGAATTTCAACAACCTTGAAAGTGTTGCGGCACACACTGATCCCATCCGTGATTTAGCATTTAGTCCAAACGACAGCAAGTTTGTCACGGCTAGTGACGACTCTACACTCAAAGTCTTCGACTTTGCTTCGTCTGTGGAAGAAATGACATTGAAAAGTCACGGCTGGGATGTAAAGACTTGCGACTGGCATCCGACCAAAGGCCTTCTTGTCTCTGGATCCAAGGACCATCTTGTCAAACTCTGGGATCCTCGCACTGGCCGGTGTCTCACCACACTCCACGGCCACAAAAACACCATCACCAAGACCATATTTGAAAAGGTCCGCGGCGTCTGCTTCGCTACATCGGCTCGTGACCAGACTGCCCGTGTCTTTGACCTTCGCATGATGCGCGATATCGCCTTACTCAAAGGCAATGAAAAGGATATTTCAACTCTCGCCTGGCATCCAATCCATTCCAACTTACTTACCACTGGAGGCCATGATGGTTCACTATACCATTACCTTCTCGATGAACCCAACACGCCTCCGGGCCACTTAACTGGCCTAGCACCTTACGACGCTCCTGACCCCACCACTGCGCCGGCCCAGAGTATATATCCTGCCCACAAAGTCCAATTTGCCCACGATTTTGCCGTCTGGTCTCTAGATTGGCACCCTCTTGGCCATGTGCTTGCCTCGGGATCCAATGATCGTCTCACGCGCTTTTGGGCCCGTCCGCGCCCCGGTGATACTGAATTCCTTAGCGATCGTTACCACATTGGCGAGGCCGCCGCGCAGGCCGCGGGCACCTGGGACCGTCGTGGTGGTTACAAGCAACGCCAAGATGAAGAAGACCTAGAAGATGAAGACGAAGCTGAAGGTCTCGTTGACCAAAAGATGCCCATTCGCCCCGCCGCCGGTCCCCCTGGTCTTCTCGGCATTTCGGGAATGCCTCCTCCCGGCGGGTTATCCGGTTTCTCTAGTGGTATTCCTGGTCTTCCTGGACTGGGCGGTATCCCCCCTCCACTTGCTCCTGGTACCGTGAGACCCAATGGCATGGTTGTGCCACCACCCCCTCCGATGCCTCTTCCTATTCCCGGTATGAATGGCGGTGCAATTCCGCCGCCGCCATTCCTGGCTGGTCTGGGACCTGACGCCCTTGCAGGTCTCAATCCTTCTAATCCGGCTGATTTAGCCAAGCTGGCAGAGTTGATGCAAAAGGCAGGTGTACCAATTCCTCCGCCACCGCCTGGACTTGGTGGTCCCGGAGGCCCTGGGGGTCCTGGAGGTATTCCGGGTCTGCCGGGCTTTCCTGTGCCTCCGCCCCCACCCCCGCCTCCGGGTATGGATGGGTTTGGAGGATATGATGTTGACCGGAGGAATGACAATGGGCGATGGAATCAGAATCAAGGAGGTTATCGTCATTAGTAGACGGATCTAAGAAACTTAATATATTCTGACACATTCTGATACTATGCCAAATCTCCTCTTGAAAGAATTGTATATGTGTACTTGGACAAAGCAAAGTATCTAATGACTCTACTTTAATGTCTGATGCTTTTATTCATGCTCTAAAATATAACTTGTAATATGTACTGCTAATATGTACAGCTGATAAGAATGAAACATCACCCAGGAATCTCCAATATTCATACAATGCACACCTATAACTATTTCTTTTTCGTAAACTGCTCCTGACGCTTGGCGTATTCCTTTACAAGTATAGAGCAATCCGCCTCGGTACACAGCATCTTCCGTCTCTGCAGAGGCAGCTTCTCGGCAAACTCCAAACCGCTTGCACGTTCCAGCATTTCCAACGGAACCTCAAACGCCCGCAAGGGGGTATCGTTCGAAATCACTGTATTGGGCAACATGAAAGCTCCAATAGCCACATTGCCATCCTTTTTGCCATCTTCTGCAAAGATGACCTTGTAAAAGTGGGTGGGCACCGCAACATTGGGCGGGCTTCCAATCATCTCGTACTTGACGTACCACTTGCCGTCGACAGGATCCTTTTTGGGAAGATACAGTGGGCCTGTCACAATACGGACTGACGGATAACGGATCGTCAAACGACGGCAGAAATCCTCAAAGTGTGCCCAATAATCTCGGTTGAAACCATCGCCAACCTGCGGGGACATGTTTGACAAGGCAAACGTCGCATCCATGGCTTCCTGACTCCACTTTGCATCAGCTGCAGGAACCTGATGACCACGATCATATCCCGAGCGAGCATAATCGCGAAGCAGCGCCCGGAACTTGACAGGAATATTCTCATCCTCAAAGAATTGCGAGCGCTTGCGATCACTAGACCGCAGAGCGACAGACTCGGGGGTAATGTGTTCGGCAACCCAGGCGGGGTTGCGACGAGAACGGTCGTAACTAGAGACGAGAGAGGAACGGATAGCAAGGTCAGAGACGGGACCGGGGAAACCGTATTCAAAAAGGCCAGCGGGGTTAACGAGGGCCTGGGAGCCACTAGAAGCGGGAGGAGTGCCTGAGAGTGAGAGAGATGTAGACGGGAGAGAAGGTGATGAATTCTTAATTGAGGAGTTGGAACGAAGGGAGAAGAGAGCGGCAGTGGCGGCAGCACCACCACCAGCACCCAGGGCAGCCATGAAGACAAGAGTGGTCTTGGACATTGTTGTAAGGAGGGTAGAATGAATGAATGAATGATCAGTATGCTGACTGTAAAGGAGTGACTTGTAGTAAGATTTTAGGAGTGTAACTATTGTGCAAGCCGAACAATTGAGCCCAGGGTGTTGAAGAATTAATGAGTAAACTTGAAGCGCTGTGTGACTTGAAGTTGTTTGTTATGGTCACAAGCAATTTATTCACCGCCTTTTTTTCTGCCACTTTCCTCCATGATAGTGGATTTGGATCAAACATTAGGGTCACTTCCCTTAGGGTATTACACACGGTGAAGGTAATGAAGAATTACCTACTCCAAATTGGACGTCGATGGCCGGCCAGGGGGGGGGCCAGGAGGGGCCAAGGTTTTATTGTTGAAAGGGTGAACGGGATCAAGACATGCCTAGTTATAACGGAGTGTGTCATGAGGTCATATAAAGTGTCTGACAGGCGTATTCGGATCATATGTAGGAGATGCGGATGTGCTGACGGCTATCCAGGTTCGAGTGGCCCATCAGGGTACATTGTGGAGAGCGCCAAACGAGCATGTGCATGTGAAGAGTGTCTCGACTCTAGATAAAAGACGTGATGTCTTTTGTCGAGCGAAGGTCACGTCGCACCCGTAGTGCTTATGCGCGCATTGTATCTATCTCCTGCATATCTTTTCACGTAGGCTGTCGCTCCGCAACCACTCACTACCTGAGCCGTAATGCGACTCGGCGGCCATCAGGGTTCTCACCATCCTGCATCCACTTTCCCTTTTTAGCACAAGCTTGGGGCCCTAGTTAAACCATGAGAAATGCTCCGCTAACGAACAAATCAAAACCAGCAGTGTTTGGCAATTGAAATATAAAAGTGATTCTGTTTTCGCATTTTATTTGGGGTGCGCATATTACTTTGCTTATTACTCTTTCTCACGAGAAAACTTTTGTGCGGCTCATCTGGCTGGCTGGAGCCTCATCTGGTCATCTATACAGTCAACAGATTGGCTGTGCGGACTCTATGCCCATTTTTTTTCTACTCCTTACGTCATCGAAACGACACGGGAAGTTGCCCACCTAGAGTCAGTTTCTTCGCCTCTAGTGACTTGCCAGCACATCGTCATCCGCAGACTCTACAGCTACAACCCGACAAGATTCATACTCTCCTACTTCATCTCCGCCAGATCCTTTTATCACGTCCATATTTTACTCTACCTCAGATCCGGGGGAAAACTTTCCAAGACGTCACGAGAACCCTTGTTTTCAGTCTATATTCACACGATCCAAACATCAACATTCCTCGACATTCGAATCGCATGGATTGAAAGACGAATGGAACCTTTATAGATTTCTCTTGGAAATCTGGATTGGTTTGTAGATTGTAACATCATCTCTCAATCTAAATGTCCGCGACACCGACTATGGAGACACTCGTTCTTGATACTGCCCACGATGGGCTCTCGAATGATGCGCGTGGTATGATCTTGAGTATCATCAGCGCTTCTGGTAAGAATCTTAATCGATATTTATCCACATTTGACATCCAATATGCTAACTTCGATACAGCCTGTGTGCTTGGTGCTGCGGTAGTCTGCGTGGACCTCATCACGAAGTATATCCCGAGATGGCGGAACTTTCGTATCCAGGATAGTGATTCTTTCTTGGCCGCCTCTCTAAGCCTTAGTTTTGGAGTCATGGTAAGTTTGTCATTCAAGGAGTATGTCTGTGTCTGGGGACTAACAAACATGTCCACAGATCTTCTCCTCTCTTTTCAACATACTGCCTTCTTCAAGAGAATACTTGGTAAACGATGGTTATTCTGACCGTGAAGCTGGTCTACTCATGATAATGTCATTTGGACTAGGTGCCATTGGTATCGGTGCCATCTCTCGGTTTATCCATCAATTTATGCCCTCTCACGTTGTTGATTGCGACCATGAGCACAACAAGCACGGTGGGGGACCTGAATCGGATATCACCTCAAACCTTGATCATCATTTTGCCCACACTTTGCTGAAAGTGAAAGATGTAGCACCTCGATCTCTCGATGATGCTGTTCCTTACAACCCCGTTGACTATGACGATGAAGTACCCGTTCGATCACCTATTGCAGTGATGCCAAATGAAGAAACCCCACTCCTGAACGCATCTGTACCAATGAGCTATCGTTCTGCTAGCGCTCCAGGCTTTGCTGCTGGTCTTAACGTCAACCCAAACAGCGAATCCGCTATTGATATTGCCGTCCCGCCATCCCACACCTCTGCCCACTCGACACCAATAGTTCACAGACTCACACGACAAAGTAGCGTCCAACGTATGGGAACCCGTGTTATTTCCTTCATCACCGATACCAAGGCGAACTGTGACGCCTCTGGACCCTGCTTCGGCTACCGTGATCCATGTGGAAACACATGCTTCAAGGTCCGCTCATCCACGCTGCGTCTTTCCGGGCCTAAGAGACGACGTACCTCTTACACATTCCGCCGAACAAACTCGGGCATGTTACGACTAAAAAGGACCCGATCTCAGTCGATTGCCAGACACATGGATAGCGCGGTGAGATATCGCGCAGCAACGCAGCTCGGAGGGACCGTCTCGAGGAGCTACGGTAGTAGTCCAAGGTTCTCAGTACTAAGTAGGTCAGAGTCTCCCATATCAGGAACCGGATCACCAGTCCTGAGACCTCACGCCGAACATAGCCATCATCATACACAAGATCACGCCCACAGCCATGGACAGGGCGGCGGCCATGGAGCTACTCATGGCCCGCATTCACACATGAAAATCTCCCGACAACCGCCTCCTTCTGATCTTGAATCACAAGTCTCACATCCTTCCCACCATCATCACGTCTCTACTCGCCCATTCCTCTCCATAGGGCTCCAAACCTCGATAGCTATCGGACTCCACAAACTTCCCGAGGGCTTTATTACCTACGCCAGCAACCATGCAAGCCCCTCTCTAGGCTTTGCTGTATTCTTTGCGTTGCTAGTGCACAATATCGCCGAGGGCTTCTCTCTGGCTCTACCGCTATACCTTGCCCTAGGATCACGAAAAAAGGCCATTGCGTGGAGCACTGTTTTGGGTGGCCTGAGCCAACCTCTTGGAGCTGGAGTGGCGGCGATGTGGTTCAAGTGGGTGAGTGTTGCGCCGAGCGAAGGCGTTTATGGGGTGTTGTTTGCCGTGACTGCTGGTATCATGGTTGGAGTTGGCTTGCAGTTGTTTGGTGAGGGATTAGCATTGAGACATGATAAAGATATTTGTGTTTGGTTTGCATTTTTGGGGATGGCCATCATGGGAATTAGCGGGGCTTTGGTTGGACATTGAATTTGATCGATGGAACTATTTTTTTTATATTATAGATGTTGTCTTCTAGGACATCTACACGTTATGGTCTAAATCATGATACACAAGACATATTGACATTAACTATTTGTAAGTGATAGATTATTTCTAGATACCCTCTCAAGGTTTATAGCTCATCATGAATGCCTGTACCCTTGAAGCCAGCACGACCAAACAACAACTCAGTATCGCGGTCAGTAACAAAGTTATCTAGGCTGAGATTAAGATCTGTATTGTTAAAGTACAGATTCCAGCGTCCAACCTGGTCGCCAGCCTTTGCGGTGCAAGTACGGTCATGAATGTCGCACACTGAAACTATACGGCCATGGTAGTTCTCACAATGGAAAACCGTGGTCTGGGCCATCATGCCGTTACCGGCGTTGGCACCCGTGCCCAGGTTCCAGGGCTCCACTGAAGAGTGACTCAGACTCCCGAAGCGGATATCAGTAGTAACTGTAGATAAGAAGAAGAAAAGGGTTCAGTATTAGTGATTTGAGAATATAAATATAGCAGGGTAATTTAACATACCAAACTTGTCGTAGATGGAACGTGGTAACGGGAACTCTACGACGCCAGTCCTTTCACCTTCACGCGGAGGCATTCCACAAGGAAAAGCAGCCACAGCCGAAGCACCATGTCCAGCAGAAAGAAGATGCACCTCGGCGCCCGAGATAACGGTAGAATCCAACAGCCCAAAGGCCTCCCGGATGCCAAAAACCATATCATTGGCAGCCACGCGACCAAGGTCAATTTCGTTTTCTTCGGCATGTTTCCATAAGGCAGCAGCCAACTCTGGGCTGATGCACTCAATGGTCCCATATGGAATCCGGGTTAGGAGAGTATTTGGTCTCTGACGCAAGGCCATGGTTGCAAGCCCGATTAGCGTCTCGTCGGTATCGGCAGCATCGGCGATGAGGATGGTGATGCTGGGGGCGGCGTTTAGGGCTTCGGGTGAGATTTCAAAGATGTTTGGGACGGAGGAGTGGGAGACGATAGCGGAGACTTGGGTGGGGAGGTGGCCGAGGAAGCAGAAGAGGCCACTGTAAGTGAAGAATGAGGTGAGAGATCTTGACAAGTACATCTTGACGAAGTGTTGATGGATGAAGTAGAAGAAAGGTATGGGTAAGTATATGATATGAAGATGAATTCTGGAAGAAGAAGAAAAGGAAAAGAAGGCAAGGCTTGATGGTCTAGATTTTGTGGGGAATGATGAAGATCACAAATCTGACTTGACGCTACGGCAGTTGATCGACTAGTGCAATCGCATCGAATATCCTACATCACATGACTTGAGTTTTATTGCCACTGGATCTCGTGAATCATATCCTTTTTTTTTTATTGAGTCTAGTACTACTCATAAGACTTACGATATTATGTATCGATGTAGATCCCGCATGGAGTTTTCTAAGAGTAATCTCAAGTAGTACATATGTAATAACCCTAGGAGTTTAATACATAGGGCCTGCCTGATCAACTGATGACTTTCAAACCCAATGGCTTAATATTCATTATAAGAACTAATCAACTATTTAGGGAGGGCATTGGACTTAAGGCTCCAGGATTTGAGGCGTGGTGACAGTAACATGGTCAGATTAGCTGGAGGAAAAGGCAGAGCAACAACCTATCATATAGAGTGAAAGAACCTGCCAACTTTGGTTCTATAAGGACGTTTAAGTTCCTTGGCCAAGTTCAATCAGGAAAGAACCTTCGTATTGCTCAATATTTAAAATGGAGCCTCTCGGATTCCTGTCTCGATGGAGAAAGTGCCCACGTAGCTGACCCGCACATACTCTTTGTGGAACCTGACGTCTTCATGGACTTCCATTTTAGGGATGCCCTTGTCCCCTGTAAACATTCATGACAAGAATCGTCAGACGTGGAAGCGCCACAAACTAAATTTGTATATCGTCTCTTAGTATCTACAAGCTCTTGTTCTATAATTACTTTTGCCTATCAAAAGTGTCCTATGGTTAGTTATCTGTGACTAGAATTGGCAATGACTTATTATCTTGATTTGGCAAGTGTGATTCTCTGATAGCCTAGCAGTTTCCAGGGAATGGATCAGTAGAGGCCAAGTGTTGACGTATATCACCATCACCGTATAGAGAAATAACTCTATTCTACTATGTCCATGATTAGGTGATCACACCATCAGGTTTATCATCATGTTGAAATGTTGTATGCATCTGAGCACAATCCAACCCTTTTATCACTTATCAAAGTACCGTCATAATATGCCCTCAGATTCTCAAAATATCAGTCATACTCTTCAATATGGGCGTATTTATACTTGCCGTCCGCTTCACCTTAGAGGCACTCTTTTTATATAGATATATTGAACAAGGCCCACAGTATGCTCTTACGCTAAACCCTCACAAGAATCACAAACACGTCTCGGGAAGAACCACCGGAAAAGCAACTAGAAGAAGCCAATCGTCCAAGCCCTATTCTTGAAGTTTCAGAATAGATTGTCGAGACATAAATTTCATCAGATTTATTGTTCATTTCATCAGTACCATACAACGGAATCATGAGGTATAACCCTGAAGTCACAGCAACGTCGTATTACTCTCATATGTGCTAACATAAGTTTTCAAGATAGTATTGTTCTTTGGCAAATTTTAAACTTCACACAAAACCTATCTATTTTCTTGACAGGTGCCCTGTACAACGACTTAGCCCTATGTATACGATGACACATCCCCTGGTCTATTTGTCACACCTCCTCCATAAACCTCGGCGGAAGTATTCCATTCCACATACGTCCATAGCCTGTGGAAAATACGGGGTCCCGTCTGCTCCCCCATAGTCAAGCCACAGAGCGCCGGATCAGTAGTACGGTGGGTGACCACGTGCGAATACCTGGTGATGTATGTCTTTGCTTTTTAAATTTCTTTTTTTTCCTTTTTTACGTATTATTTTGCTCCATCTTGTGGCCACATTTCTTTTTACTATGGTTGATGTTGGAGTTGAATTTTGAACCTTTGGATATGCAACTTGCCCACCGACAATCAAACCCAAATATTGACTCTAACCCTAACAAAAAACTTTATCCTAACACACAGACATCCGGAATGAATTGTTTCCTATATTTTACAACATATTCAATACCTTGACAGGTGTTTCATGCATTACTTTACCACCTCCATACCTGTTTGATGCATTACCAGTTTAGGCAGAACTTAGCCTTGAAAAACAAAGGTTTTGAACTTGCTCATCCATCGATCGCCTTATAATTGTTCCAGTTCTATGCCGACATTTCCGGATTGCAAAAGCAAAAACATCGATTATTATTATTATTGTGATTCAAATCGCCCAAAGGTAAAGTTCATATAATTATTTATTGGGGTCCTTTGAATTCAGATACATGATTACATATGTCTACTGTGGTACATACCGACTTCCCTCAGTATATTCAAATCTGCCAGCTCAAGACTCAATATGCTTGGCCATATATTGCCAAATAGCTCAGTCTCCTTACCAAAGACAGATGCGAATAACTTTTCCGTGCCGAGCTCGAGTACGAAATATACTCTCATAGTTATCTCACAATTTACTCATCAGACCCAAGTTGTTACACCTTGATGGTGATCGAGGCTGATACAATTTTCACTTCTGAATTCGGCACTGCCGTGAGACACTCAACCTAAAGTTGAACCTCGCATTTTCTCAACAATGTTCTGCATCATCGACTTTCCCTCCGGCGCCAAAGGAAATCGAGATATCGGCTTTAGATTAAGTCTTGATATTGCCGCTGTGACCAAACCAACGTCTGGACTGTGCACAGTACCCCGTACCCCAGGGCAAAAGCCGCCAGCTGTCAATAGATTTAACAAGACAAACACCGAAACACGTCTCCCCAATAAGTATTTGAACAGAAACGGTCCGCACCATGATCTTTGGTGACGAGACAAGAGCTTCAAACTGTGGCAGGCTACGGAAGCCTCTTAGTATATATATAACTGGGATATCCCATCCATCTCTCAGTACGAAGAAAGATACGCTCGGTTCTGTTTTTACAAGCCTTACTAAACCCACGGACCAACTTGTTGTACATAGATTTTAGCCGATTACACCTGCCATTTTGGCGCAATTGGTAACTGCGTTTGGCAAGGCCATTTGATTAGCTATCAAAAGGTCGTTGGTTCAATTCCAACAAATTGCACCAGTTCATCTAATGATGGTCAACCCTAAACGAGACACTTAGGGTTAGTGTTAATGCTTGAAAACTTTACCAAAAAGCTATTCTTGTATTCATATTCTGTGTGATTTGTTCCCGTCATGTCTGGAGATTAGATTTGTGGTTCCTAGATTTGACTGCCCCGTTGCTAAGGGAATTTGGCATACATGGCTTAGTTAGCTATTATATATATATATATAAAATTAGGAACTAGTTAGTAGGTCTTTCATAGCTGAAGCTGCATAAGGACCTGCCTGCTCTTTAAATACTAAATAGACTTGATTAAAAAAAAAAAAAAACCCGATTACACCTTTGACCAACCCCCTGACCCAAACTTCCTATCATCCATCTACCCGCATTTCTGGACTTGTTGCGAAAAGCTTCTGGAAGAAATCCGCCGGAAGCTTGAATTTTGTATGCTAGAGAGTTTTGTCTTAATTTTTATTATTAATTGTTCTTCACGATTCTACGGCCCGTGCCACACGGAGTAAAAGTAGGCAGGGACCTAAAACACAAAAGAGCAATTACCATATAAATTATCCCAGCTCTTTCCATTTCCGCCTCAAGAACCATTAAAGTGGAATCTTTGGCTCATTTTCACTGAAGCAGCTTCTTCTTTCTCTTTTGATACTTCTTGCGTCATTTCCCCCTCCCCCCCCTCCGCCCCTTCGCCACTCTCAATCAATTGCCTCCGATTCAAAGCATCAGCTATTAACTTTTTTGTTCGTCGTCGTCACCCGTGATTGACCTCGCGGATTTTACGACTAAACCAATTGTATATTTTAAATATATATATATATATATATTTAAATCCCGCTCGCCAATTCCGCCTTAGCCCCGCTGCGGTCAATCTCTACAATGGCTGCCACATACTACGACCGCTTCTCCGACTCTGCCCCACCAACACCCGTATCTGCCTCCACTATTTCGCACCTAACCGCCTTCGACCGCGGTCTTCGCGATGCTCTTGCACCACTACTATGTCCACAATGCTACCGGGTCTTGAAATCACCAGTAACTCTACCATGTGGACGCTCAGTCTGCACGGCATGCTTACCCAGGGCGCGCGCAAGGCCTAATGTCAGCTATCCACCGTCACCCGAGAGAGGGGCGGGATTTTCATGTCCGTTTGAAGAAGAGTGTGGAAAGGAACACGCAGTGGATGATTGCGCAGCAGACTATGTTTTGGGGATGATGATTGAGGCTGCTTCTGAAGGCTTGCGGGGTGGAGAGATTGTACATGATGGGTTTGAAGAGGGTGAGCATGTGGAAGATGATGACTGCACCGAATGCGATAGTGCAGACGATTGGGAAACTGTTCAAAGTCAGCCCGATGCCGACGTAGCAATCACTGTCTCGTCCAAGGCCCCAATGGCCACTCTCGAGCCACGACCAGTAGACTCCCGCCCCATCACCACTATTCGCCTCCTCTCCGGATGGGATGTTGCTGGTACTTCCACTCTTCAATCACCACCACCGACTTTTACTGCCCGAGGCAGTCGCCTCCAAGCTCTCTTTTTGTTGGCTGCACTTCATGGCCTGCCACCAACTAGTGAGGTACGAATGACCTGCCACCCACCGCCATCACCTACTGCCGATGGTACACTTTTAGATGGCGCTCTCGCTCTCATGCGCCCTGAAGCTGAGTGCCAAGTTTGCTACGCTATATTCTTGGACCCACTGACTACTCCGTGTGGCCACACGCTATGCTCTGTATGTCTGCATCGAGTTCTCGACCACACTCCACACTGCCCCGTCTGTCGCCGTGCTGTTTCCATCGCCCCGCTCTTATCATCAGAGACGAAACCCCTCAATCGAACCATCACCCGAGTCCTTGAGACATTTTGGCCACAATCAGTAGCTTCACGACGTGCTGTTGCTGCCCAAGAAGGTTGGACTGCCGGGCCCGCAGCAGAACGTGTGCCAATTTTCCCCTGTACCATGGCTTTTCCTGGGATACCACTCTTTTTACACATCTTTGAACCTCGCTATCGTCTCATGGTTCGTCGATGCATGGAGGGCAGTCGTGTCTTTGGTATGGTATTACCACAGTGGATGAGTTCTGATATGAGCTCTGGTGGGTCTGGGTCTGAGGAGTTTGCGGAGACGGGTACACTAGTGCGTATTGCCAAGGTTGATTACTTCCCTGATGGCCGCAGCATGATCCAAACAACTGGTCTTGCACGCTTCAAGATTTGTTCTCACGAGTGGGAGGATGGAATAATCATGGCAAAAATTGAACGCATCACCGATGTGAGTATTGCCGAAGAAGAAGCAATGGAAGCTGCAGAACTTCGAGAGGCCGTTGAAGCTGGCCGTAACGCACCGCGTATCGACGAATTCTTCTCTGCAAATTCATCACCCGAAGGCTCTCGGGCTGGATCACCTACGACCGAAGAATCTCCTAGCCTTCCCTTGCCGTCTGATGATCCAGAGCGTGGTCGCCGCCGGGCAAATTCTGCCCTTGAAGCCTTTACCTTCCGCAACGCTTCTCCAGATCCGTTTAGCGATATGCCGCCACCCTTGGAAAGACAACAACGAGATATTGAGGCAATGCCAACTGCAGACATGTTGACATTGGCTAGAGCGTCAGCTCTTCAAACTGTTCATGTGGACAAGATGATGCGGATATTCGGGCCGGCGCCTGATGATGCAGCATTGTTTGGCTGGTGGTTCGCGGCAGTAATGCCAATGCCAGAAGATCGAAAGTACCAGATGCTAAAGACACGAAGTGTTCGGGGTCGTTTGAAGATTTGCTGCGAGTGGATATTGGACTGGGAAGGTGGCCGCTGGCCGGGAACGCAAAGATGCATTGTTATGTGATGATGAGTAAACATTTGGAGTATATTGTGATTTATGGTTTAGGATAGCGATAGGATACCTTTTTTCTTCTTTTCTTTACAAATTTCACATTCAAAAATGTTTCCGATGTATAAATTTTGACGAGAATAAAGTAATGAACATATAATGGTGACAGTTTATAATACAAAGTTGGTAAAAAAAAAAAAATTACAGGAGATTCCATCAATGTAGATGACTTCATCTTGCGGTGATAGTACACGATGACCAATCTCCGGCCACCCCCCATCCTCCCCGAACACTGCTCCTTCTGTTCCCGGACATCTATGAAAATACAGCCACATTCGCCCAATTACGCCTCATTACAAACGTAATCAGCCACATGTACCGCCATTTCAAGATATAGCTTCACCCTTGGGCATATTGTATCTCAACCACGCCTCGCGCCTCTCTTCCCTTCTCCGTGACCGACCCTTGATGGTCTTTTCATACTCTTCCCACTCGACCCATCCATTCGACGTAGAGAGGTTTACCTTGTCGTAATCGACGAGATAGCGAGACACATTCGCCTTGATGTCCTCCAAACGCATCAGCACGTCATCCTTCAGGATACCATCGGCGATAATCCGATCGATGATGCTAATGAGTTTCTTCCCCAGGCCTACTGACGATACAATTCCCCTCTTCAAGCCCAGAGGAGTATCCGAAGCGATCCGTGCCTCTCCTCCGACAATATCATCCACCGTAATCTCTCCCAGGCTACTAGGGCCATTCCGCCAGCCAGCTGCGGTCCCATGTGGCTCCTTTGGCAAAGCACACCGCTTGATTAGATCCAGTTGGTTCTTCCGGAACAATTCCATAACAGATCGCAGTGCCTCGAGTAACAGCTGGCTGACTAGGGTATACACAATCTTCGGTCTCCGGGCCCGTAGGACGTGTATGCGGTAGTAGCGGTCAATGAGCTCAGAAAAGACACCGATGGCTGCCGGAGGAGGGAGTGGCAACTCGCGGTCAATGGTTTCGAGGACGCGGGTGGCGTTGCTGAGAGAGGAGAGGTTGACTTTATCTTCAAAGCAACAAATCATGGCAATAACGACGTCGTTGTTGCGGATAACTGGGATGTTTCCGAGAGTTATGATTATGTGGTTACTATTGTGGGCACGATGTTGAAGGTTCAATAGCGATCGCCAATTGTCTTCATCAGGCTTGACGCCGTAGGTAGCGCCAGTGAGTAATTTCCAGTATTGTTCACCGGCAGTGTTGCGACGTTGTCCGGCACAAACACGCAAGACCATGGAGAGGGTGTTACATCCAGGGTGGCACTTGGGACCACCAATCTTGACAACTGGCATACGCATGTGCTCCTTGAAGCCTTCAGGCTCGGCTTCTTGATCCTCACCCACAGCAACAACATTCACATCATCAGAAGGCTTGCCGTTTTCGAAAGTGGTCCCAGCTTTCTCTGCGGCTTCTTCGTCATCGAGACGTTTCTGTGCAGCAATAGCTTCCGGGGAAACGGCTTTGCCAAACGTGTTCATTTCAGCTTTTAGCATACGGCGATCCATGCGTTCCTGCTTCCGCTTGGCTTTGTCGAGTGACTTTTTCGCGCGATTCGAAAGTAGGACGGCAATGGATGGAGCAGTAGAAGGTTTCGGGGGCGCCGGGGCGATAGCGATAGCGTTTTCTGTTGGTAAGGGGGCGCGGTTAGGACGTGTTATCAATTCGTAAAGTTCGTCGACGGAGACCTCGGGCTCAATGGCGACGTCGGAGCGGGAAAAGCGAATACCGTCTGTAGATGTGATGCCGAGCTTCTTGGCTTGAGAGTGGTACTCATCCATGTCGATCTTAGCACTACCTTCTTCGAAATCTTGCTCCTCATCTTCCTGCTCCTCCTCCTGAATGAACTCGTCTTCTGCCGGTTCTGACACTCGCGGTGGTGCGCCTGAACGGCCGTAGAGGTGGGGAATTCGGCCAACTTTCTTGTTGGAAAGCATCTCTAAAAAATTTTCATCTGTCTTGGATGCAATGACGGTTTCAATGTCCTTGACCATGACTGGGATGCCCATAGTCTGGTTTAGTAGTAACAAGACTTGGATTTGAATACCCCAAGGACCCAGCATCAGGATACGGCCAAATGAGCAAACAAGGCTTTCTGTCATGACAATCTTGCCAGAAATCCAATCCTCGATTACACGCTCCCATAGAGCTTTTGCCTTTTGGATCATGGGCATAACGTGTCCGCGCAAGTACTCGGCATCATCTTCCTTGGCGATTTCAATGAGCTCCGGGCTGTCCTCCAGGTAACTCCGCATAGCATGGAACATGATTGTAAAGGTAGATTCATCGGGTTGTCGGGCCGTGTTGTCGGCAGTGGCTGCAACAGCATAGAGAGAATCGAGGTCGTAACCACGGGCGCAAACCTCGAGGACGGCGTTGAGATGGATGGTATTTGGGGGCGTCAGAGGGTCGTTCAACATGGAAATGTAGATGCGGACTGCTTCACGGATGGCACGAGAGGTGTGATTTGTTTTGGCGAGACTGCGGAAGATGACAGTGTAAGTCTTGACTGAGGGTATTTGCTTTCGTTTTTTCATCTGTCGGTAATGTTAGTAGTCTGGCCCATCACTAGAAAGTGTTGTAAGGTGTTCGTCCGTACCTCGTTGAACAGCTTGATACCCTGTTGTATCGTGTTTCCTTCTAGATAGTATGCGATGAGATATCCCCAGGCCACCACCGTATCCATACTTTTGCTAGCAATTCTTGTCATGCCCAGCGCATCCTCGATATCACCCTTTTTTATCAACCGGTCAATCTCCTTTGAAAAATGGAACGGATCTTGGTAGAAAGAAATCCGGGTCTGCCAAGTCTTTCTTTGCTCGGCCGTCATCTCTTGCGGACCCCGTACCCTAGGTTTTGCAGGAGTAACCGCCGTCCGCAACGTCTCACTCAACTGGTCCGGCACCACCCATAACGGCTGCTTAGTTTTCCTATCAAACTCCACCCCTCGACGGATTTCCCGCTTGATAGTTTCGACATCTAGATGGCTCGTGGTTACTCGGGGTGTGTTGTCATTGGTATGGGTAGTTGAAAAGTACTGTCGGCTTTGTGCTTGGATGCTAAGTTGTCGAATGCGCTCTTGCACAAGGAGGGTCCGGAGGTGAAGGACTGCAGAGTTTCCGGAAATTCCAACGGGGGAGGCCGAAAGAGTAGAAGATCCAGAGGTCGGGATAACAGCCGAGCGAAGAGAAGCCTCGGACAGGGCACGGATGGATGAGCGGGTGACCATGACGTGTCTTGTTTATTGCGATGACCTCGTCGCTCTAGGCGTAAAGGAAAAAGAGAAAAAGAAACAAGGTACGCCAAGAACCAGGCCGGACGGCAAAAAAAATGACTACTCAATTTCTTGTGATTGTCAAGAAAAAAAAAAAACCTTGGTATAACTGCTTGCTTGCTTCAATGCTAGCCCGGCTCTTCTTGCATGTAACACAACGTCCATTGGCGAACCCTAGAATGAAAAATTCTTTATCTTATCGCAAAGGTGGGATGAGAGGTTGAAAGTGGGGCGCATAGTAATAAACCCTGATAAATTCAACCGTTAACCCTACTTGTGCAGGCCTTGGCTGTGCACAATTACAATTGATTTATGCAAGGGGCGACGCGACGCGTGCTTTCATAACTAAGCTTACCACTTTACACGACTCCTTACACCTTTTTCTATAGCGACGGCTACGGACATGCATTAACTTCTTTAGCATTTCAATTCGTTGAATTACAAGGCCAGCTTTTCCTTTGCCCTAGCCATAACAACTACCCATCGAGAGGTTGGTTGTATATCATTGATGTCTTCAATCTAATTCTATTATTTCTTTGTTACGACCGTTACGTTTGTCTTGAAATTTCACATAAACATTGTAACCAAACAATACCATCGACGGAACGCCCCTTGATGAATTGGCATTTTATGACCCCCCTCCTGTATAGAATCACCAAGACGACGAACTTCCCAAACGACAACTCGCCTATAGTTGATACCGAACAATAACTTCCAAAATGTCCTCTGCAGCTGCTAGAGAACGACTCAAGCAGCTTCGTGAGGCGCGAGCCTCTGGAACCAAAGTCTCGGTCGATGTTGGTGAAGTCGACGCCTTTTACGAGGAAGTCGATGAGAACCAGTATAAGAAGATTGTCCGCGATCGTTTAAACGAAGATGATTTCGTAGTGGATGATAATGGTGCTGGATATGCCGACGACGGCCGGGAAGAATGGGACCGGGAACAGCCCTATGACGAGTACTCGGACGAGGATGAGGCCATGGACCGCCATCGGCCAAAGAATTGTGAGCCTTTGTTTCCGAGTTTGACGCTGGATTATCGTCGCTAACAA
This sequence comes from Bretziella fagacearum, assembly GCA_002018255.1. Taxonomy (NCBI): domain Eukaryota; kingdom Fungi; phylum Ascomycota; class Sordariomycetes; order Microascales; family Ceratocystidaceae; genus Bretziella; species Bretziella fagacearum. The sequence continues at coordinate 16,359 of MKGJ01000092.1, read as the reverse complement.
GATGCGTAGCCAAGAAGAAGCAGGCTGAGGATCAGGCGAAGAAGGATGCGAATACCCGTAATATTTCAGATTTCTTCTCAAAAGGCGCTGTTCCACGGCCCAAGACAAAGGTACGCCTGAACTCAAGAGGCACACACGCCTTTTTATTTTTATTTTTTATTTTTTATTTTTTAATATCTGTATGGAGTCATGAACTATGACTAACTCTGCTTTTATAGATTGTCAAAACAAAAGAAGACGATGACTTCCTCGAGAATCTTCTGGGCGAGATTGATACCAACATCCCCGCGCCCATGTCATCACCCCGCCAGAAGAAGCGTGAACGTTCACCCATCCCCGAGCGCCGCAAGGTCCGTGTGCAGTCACCGCCTTCCATGATGGACATAGACGACGAGAACCCTGTAAAACGTACCAAAGTCATTGATGACCGGGCGCCCTCATCTCCTGCCCTGCCGCCGCATCATGATGACGACTCTGAATTCGATGATCTGCCGCCTGTTCCTGATGAGCTGGATATGACCATGAGTGATCAGGTGGCACCGTCGTCTCCTGCTGCCAAGGTGGCGTTGCGCAAGCAAATCAAGCAGGAGGTTGACAGTGATGAGGATGATATGCTTGAGGTTTCTCACGCTGGTACTGTCAAGGCTCGCAGTATCAATCTTTCCGGGGTCAAGCCAAAGCCGAAGCCGATATCGGCACCTAAGCCCAACATTAAACCGGTTAAGCAAGAGACACCAAAGCTGTATAGTTCGTCTCCGGTGAAACCTGATGCAGCAGCAATTGATGCCTCGAGCTGGAATAACCTTACCTCTAACCTTGATGTCGTGAGCTCACCGGGTCCTGAGCGGGCAACTGTCGGTAAGGTGGACGCAGCCGATGTCCAGGATGAAGATGGCAGCATCAACTTCTTTTGGACGGACTACACTGAGCTCAGCGGCGCCCTGCATCTTTTCGGCAAGGTTTACAACAAAAAGACCAAGCAACATATCAGTTGCTATGTCAAGCTACAGAACGTTATGCGTATGCTATACTTTCTTCCTCGGCCAACGCGTGTGGTTAACGGCCACGATATTGAGGAGGAAGTTGGCCGAGGCGATGTCTACTCGGAGATTGAGGGAATCTTGACACGTATGGGTGTTGATCTATTCAAGACTAAGCTTTGCAAGCGCAAATATGCGTTTGAACTCCAAGAGATTCCACATGAAGCCGACTATTTCAAGGTTCTGTACCCTTACACCAAGCAGGCTCTGGATGCCAATCTCAAGGGTGAGACCTTCTCCCATGTGTTTGGTACCAACACTGCCATGTTTGAGCAGTTTGTACTCTTGAAGAACATCATGGGTCCGTGCTGGCTCAAGATCAAGGATGCCGACTTTGACACCCTCAAGAATGCCTCACATACAAAGGTTGAGGTCCTCGCTGAGCATCCTGATATGATCTCTGTCATGTCTGACCGTGAAGCGCCCGAGGACCCCCCGTTGACAATGATGTCGTTGGCTCTACGGACTGTTTTCAACGCCAAGGACAACAAGCAGGAGATTCTTGCTCTCAGCGCCAGAGTGTACGAGAATGTATCCTTGAGTGACCCAACACCTGCCGAGAAACTGCGTTCGCGTACGTTTACGGTGGTACGTCCCGCTGCTGGACAGCCGTTGCCCTTAGGATTTGAGGCTCTTGCCAAGGGCCGATCTCGTGGTTTGATCAAGATCTTCCGCCAGGAAAGCGAGCTGTTGTCTTTCTTCCTTGCGCAGCTCGAGATTGTTGATCCTGATGTCATTATTGGCCACCAGCTTGAGGGTGTTGACTTTTCTATTCTCTTGAATCGTCTTCATGAGAAGAAGACGCCCATGTTCTCGCGTATCGGTCGTCTCCGTCGTGCAGTTTGGCCTCCGGCTATCTCCAAGACTGGCGGTAATGTCTTTGCTGAGCGTCAGCTGTTGACTGGCCGGCTGCTATGTGATTTAGCCAATGATGCTGGAAAGTCTGTCATGCTCAAGTGTCAGAGTTGGAGTCTAACGGAAATGTGCAGCCTGTATCTACCAAGTGATACTGGCAAGCGTCTTGATATGGACAATGAAGAGGCGCTTGCTGGGTGGGCCATGCGTGACAAGAATGGTCTTCTCAACTACCTGACGCATCTAGAGGCCGATACGCACTACATTGCTGCGCTTGCCATCCAGGTTCAGATGCTGCCCCTGACAAAGGTCTTGACGAATCTTGCCGGAAACAGCTGGGCGCGTACTTTGACCGGTACCCGTGCTGAGCGTAACGAATACATTTTGCTTCATGAGTTTCACCGCAAAAAGTATATTTGCCCTGATAAGCAGACGTTCAAGGGGCCTGCAGCCAAGGTTGAGGATGAGACCACAGAGGAAGAGGGAGGTGGTAGTAAGAAGAAGGACAAGTACAAGGGTGGTCTCGTTTTTGAACCCGAGAAGGGCCTGTACGACCGCTACGTCCTGGTCATGGACTTCAACTCACTGTACCCATCGATTATTCAGGAGTTCAACATTTGCTTTACCACAGTCGACCGTTTCTCAATGACCGACGACGAAGATTCTGTCCCCGAGGTTCCCAAGAACGCGGATCAAGGTGTTTTGCCGCGTCTTATTGCTACTCTCGTCCAGCGTCGTCGTGAGGTCAAGAAGTATATGAAGGCTCAGGATGCTACTCCCGAGCAGCTCGCTACTTGGGATATCAAGCAACTGGCGCTGAAGCTCACGGCCAACTCCATGTATGGTTGTTTGGGTTACACCAAGTCGCGCTTCTACGCGCGGCCACTGGCTATCCTGACCACGCATATGGGTCGTGAGATTCTGCGGAGTACCAAGGCGCTTGCTGAAGCGAACCAACTGCAGGTCATTTACGGTGACACCGATTCCGTTATGATCAACGCTAATGTTGATAGTGTTGCCGATGCCCTCAAGGTCGGTGAGATGTTTAAGCGGGCAGTCAATGAACGGTACAGGCTGCTAGAGATTGATATCGACAATATTTTCCGTCGTATTTTGCTTCAGGCCAAGAAGAAGTATGCGGCTGTGAACCTGGTGGAAAAGGATGGCAAATGGATTGAGAAGATGGAAGTCAAGGGTCTCGACATGAAGCGTCGTGAGTACTGTGCCCTTTCCAAGGAGATGTCTTCCCGTATTCTCAACGACATTCTCTCGGGTGACGATTCCGAAGTGTCCATTGCTCGCATCCACGAGTATCTCCGTGAGATGGCGGGCAAGATGCGTGCCCAAGATATCCCGACGCAAAAGTTCACCATCTACACCCAACTTGGTAAAGGACCCAAGGAATATCCCAACGGAGACTCTATGCCTCAAGTCCAGGTTGCTCTCCGCGACGTGGCACGCGGGAAGACGGTCCGCCGTGGCGATGTCATTGCATACATTATTACTGGTGATGGCTCGTCTTCGGAACCAGCCCCCAAGCGTGCCTATGCCCCCGCTGATGTTGTCAAGTCCGACTCTGGCCTCGTTCCAGATGTTGAGTGGTACCTTGGTAAGCAAATCTTCCCTCCTGTGGAGCGTCTGTGTGCGAACATCCAGGGTACGTCTACCTCTGAGTTGGCGGATGCCCTTGGCCTCGACATTAAACGATACGCTGCAACCTCGGGCAACTCGGGCTTTGGCGCCGGTCAAGATCTGGAAGTCCATCCCCTGGACTCACAGGTCCCCGATGTCGTGCGGTTTGCAGACTGTGCGCGCCTGTCACTCAAGTGCCGTATGTGCAAGGCGGAGACAGTCTTTGAGGGCCTTACCCATAAGAGTAGCAACGGTCTCGTGACCGCCAAGGGCATCCAATGCCCAACTTGTGGTGGTCTCTTCAATACGGTTTCAGTAGTTGCACAAGTTGAGGCACAGCTTCGTCGGGCGACGGCAGCATACTACGAGAGTTGGCTGGTATGCTCTGACGCACAGTGTGGAGCGCGGACTCGGCAGATGAGTGTATACGGAACGAGATGTTTGGGTCCGAGGGGACTGGCGAGGGACTGTCGGGGTGTTATGAAGTATGAGGTGTCGGAGAAGGCGATTTACACGCAGCTAGTATACTTTGCGGGATTGTTTGATGTTGAGAAGGCGAAGAAGGCGGTGGATGGAGCGGCAGGGGGGTCGGGAGAGGGAACAGACGAGATGAGTGCGGTGCAGAGGGAGCAGATTCGGGCGTTGGTGGAGCATAATCAGGTGAGGTTTGGAACGGTGAAGGGGGTAGTTGATAGGTATTTGGACAAGTGTGGAAGAGGATGGGTTGCGATGGATGCTATCTTTATGAGGTTAGGGTTGTTGAAGCCGGTGGCGTAGGTTTGAAGATGTTGGGTTTTATATTGACTTTTGGAATAACACTGGCGTTTGGGGTTTTTGAATTGATTTACATCATGACAATTCACAAAGATATGTTGAAAACCTCAGAGTTATGTCACTAACCAAGTGTATTATATCAAAAAAAAAACAAATACTTTTAATGCAGATAACAGGCAATATGTCGATAACACAAAACAAAAAAAAAGGATAAGCCACTCCATCCATCCATTCTCATCAACGTCATTCCCACAGCCTCCGTACTTTTCGTGATAAGCTCAACAACAGGCCAAGTTAAAAGAGTTGATAAACCAACTTGACACGCCATCATCAGAGCTCATGTTTTTTTGTTTTTTTTTTGCCTGTGAAGAGCACGAGAAGAAAAGAACCCAAATCACAATGGCTCAAGGCCACAGACATTAAAGACGTAAGAAGCTGAAGAGGGACAGAATCAGGAGAGAATGGAAAATACATAAACACATAAAATGAAATGACCAGAAACTTTGAATGTCAACCAGAAAAGACCCAATAACAGAAAGATAAGGAAAAGAAAAAGGAAAAAAAAAAAAAAAGCCAGAAACTTGACAAATAAAAAACGCTGACAGAATCCATCTGCTTGGGAAGGACAAATGACTTGGAGTCTTGTTTTTTTCTTGGAATCGGAATCACCGTGTTTAGCCGGTATTTAGCCGAAGCGCAGTTGCTTTCTTTGAAAGATTTCAGATTCTAAAGGACCCATTTTTTCTTTTTTTGCCTTTTGGTAGCACAAGACAAAGAAGAATGCTATATAATAAGGAAGGAGCGGTGCTGGTGTGCGTAGTTTCCTATCTGAGTGAGAATGATCTTCCGGCTGAACTTGACATGTCTGAATCTTTTCAATGAAACCTCGACAAATGACATGCAGTAAACGTTAAATGTGGCAGTGTGTATTCTCTCTCTATATTCAAGTCACGACTACTACTTCGTTTTGATCACGAAGCTCAAACCTTGAAAGTTCAGCACAAGTGTGACGTCATTCTTGTCACTATCATGACTGGAAATGTTACATCATGGGATGCTATAGGCATTCTCAAATCACCAACTACTTCTGATAGACAGTCTGCGTTGATCGTTCTAAACCAACCAATCTCCAATACAAAACTCTTTAGAGAGGTCTATCGATTATGTACGCAGTCACGTTGTCCTAGTGATATAAGTCTCTCATGCTAATTAACAATAGGCCCTCTTAGAGTAGCCGCCGATGGTGGTGCAAACCGCTTATATCAACTTGCCCAGCATTCTAAGAATAACGGAAAATCCATTTTTGTAAATGAAATCTCATTGATACCGTTAGTGTCTCATTTCTGACTTGTACACAGGACACCCTCGAGCATATCATCGGTGACCTTGATTCAGCCAAGCCCGTGACTCTCGATTACTACAGATCCCACTACACCCAAATCCACAAAGACCCAGACGAGTACTCTACTGATTTCGGCAAAGCCATGAAGTTCATCCGCTCACTCCCATCGTCAACTACTCGTGACATCATTGCCTTTGGTGGTTGTGGAGGCCGTGTCGACCAAGGCATTTCACAACTTCATCATTTGTACATATTCCACGAGGACAGCTCTAGACTCTTCCTTATGGATAACGACAGCTTTACATTCCTGTTGAAGCCTGGGAAGCATGTGATACGTATCAAGGATGGCGGAGAGGAGATCTTTGCCAAGTATGTGGGGATTTTACCGTTGGATGGACCGGCAAGGATTACGACGAAAGGACTTGAATGGGATGTTACGGATTGGGAGACGAGGTTTTCTGGGAATATGAGTACTAGTAATCACATTCTCCCAGGGACGACACATGTGGAGGTGGAGACAGATAACGGGGTGTTGTTTACGGTGGCTTTAAAGTCAACCGAGTAGGAGAATAGAACAAGTGTAGAACTAGAAAACATGACTCCGGCAATGGACAAAATGAAGCCAATATCTTGAATATCATCGCTGTAACTATAGGCAAGAAATGAAAAAAAAAAAGAAAATGAAATGAAAAAAAAAAAAGAGACACCAAAACGCCACGCCGAATGGAAACCCAAACATCCTCCTCCTCCTGCCGGTCTCACCCCAAAAAGTGCACCACCAACCAGCAAAACAATAAAAACACCACCACACCTACGGCAAAGATCCACTTATCCTCTCGTGCCCTCCTCTCAACCATCCGAATCGTATCACCTGAAATCCCCAAAGTATTCGCCGCCGAATACAACTTCTTCTGCACATTCTTCAACATCCCATTCTGCACTTTTAAATCTCCATACATTGCTTGTCCCTGCGCAATGTACTCATCTAACACGGTGTTCGTCCGCTGGAAAAATGCCTGCTCTTTCAACGCATGGTTCTCCCGCGTCGAATCCCCACTCCCAAATGAATACCCCCCCAAAGCCTGCGGCGGCGCTCCGTAACCTCCCTGTGGCGCCGATGGCCCCGCCGATGGCGCAAACGCACTCGGCGCCCCACCTGCATTCGCAGACGCATAGGGGTTTTCCGGTGTCCCAGTAGCATACGGTCTGCGGCCCAGCAAGTCGGCGCGATTAGCCCGATGTGCCGCATCCTCCCGTTGTTTCTTTACAATGTCGATTCTCGCTCGAAAGTCTGCTAGATCCTCGCGGAATTTTTTCACACGCCCGATGGCTTCATCTTGTTTCTTTGGGATGATTTCTTGGCGTGCCATGGCGTGGTAGTCTTCAATTGCCTTGGTGAAGGTGGTGAGGGAGGCGGAGGCGGATCCAATTTCGCTGGGAGGGATGGCATTTCCGGAGTCGAGGGCAGCGATTATGCGGTCGAGGTCGGAATGAATGGCGCGGCTTTGCCGCAGGGCAGTGTTATAAAGGGAATTCTGTGGGTTGTTAGCCGGAGGTAGCGCAAAGGTGAAGCTAGAGGGAAACTGGCCATCGTGACCCTATATTGTTATATAGGAGCTCAAGGAGTTTGATAAGCTTTCAAAGAAGTCGGCAAAGATGTTGCAATCAAAGGTAGTAAAGAGATGTCTGACACAGCTGCAGGATGCAACTGACATTAAAGAATTAATAGGCTGTGATTGGGATGTCTGCGTCTCATTAAGACTGAACTTTGCATGTGGTTGGCTCCTGCAGCTTACCCTGTAATGGGCAACCTGGCATTAGAGCTGCTGGCAGAATAAAAGGTCACCGCCTTCGTCACCCCTCTAAGGGTTATATTGAACAACAGGGTTTATTCATAGGATCATATATCCAAAGTTTAACAAGTCTTGGCAGCGCATGTTAGCGACCCAAGACATGTTACTCAAAGTCGTGATTGATGTGAGACAACATGCAGGTTTGTTAATCCTAAATTGACAACAGAAACCCCTATCTTCGGCCCCATTTGTGATGACGTGTCGGTACCGGTCTCATAGATATGGCCGTAAAGTCATGTGCCGAAAACACGGCATACCATACGCTATCGGCGCCGAATTCGGCAAATTAGGCTTGTCGTTGATAAACGTACTGTGTGTGACGTTTGACCGCTTGCTACCGCCATTTAGTCTGATGTGTGCATATGGTGTGTATGCATATACTGACTATTCTATAAGCTACGGTGGTCTATCATCATGTCGCCGTCCTCGAGGCTCGATATTCCGGTCTCGGCAAACCTTGTCGCCAGATCACAAAACTCTGCAAGTTAACCTGGGCCAAAGATGAGTGTTGTTGTCTTGGAACACCGAACTACGGGTTCTAGGGCGGCGTACGGATAAAGACAAGACTTGCCGGGAGGATTTACGAGGTGCTTCTTTTCGGCAACTACCCGAGCAAAGTGAAAAGCTTGACACCTTCCGTATTCTTAATAAATGTTTGGTAATTGCTTCAATTACTTGTTCACATGTCTACCTTATAACTCTGCTTCTTTTCCTTTCTTTTTTTTTTCTAAATTCTTTTCTTTCTTCATCATCGTTCCACTACTCTTCTTACCATCATCAACATTCCTCATTCTATCCATGGGAAATAATGGATATATCGTCAGCTCATTAATATTGACATTGAATCTTTTCTATCATGTCTATATCAAGGTAGACATCACATATCTTCTCTCCCTTTAATTCCTGCCAATATTCTGCTTTGTTAAGAATGGACACCAAAGCCATACCCATCCCGACTCTTCGGCCCACTCAGGTCTCTTTGACCGAAGCCCCAGAAACGGCTACGATTAAGCCTATCCCCTCCTATGTCTCTATGAATCCTTCTCAAGATACCGTTACCTATCCCACGGACTTGGATCCTTCTCACCCTCTTGATTCTGATGCTAAGCCGAAGCTTCCGTTTTCAGATGCCCCATCCGCTCCATATACCATCTACTCTGATCGAGCCAAGAGTTGGATTGTCATTGGCGGTGCTGCGGCTGCCTTCTTTTCGCCAATGACCCAACAGATTTACTTCCCGGCCCTGACAAGTATCGCCGATGAGTTCCACATCTCTGACACCGATGCCAACCTAACCATTTCCACATACATGATCTTCCAAGGTCTCACTCCGATGTTCATGGGCAACTTTGCCGACAAGGCTGGTCGTCGGCCTGCATATATGGCTTGCTTCATCATATACATCGCAGCCAACATTGGGCTTGCTCTCGCGCCCAATTACGGAGCTATGCTGGGTCTTCGCTGTATTCAGGCTGCCGGCAGCAGCACTACTGTTGCCATGTCTTTTGCAGTAGTTTCAGATGTCATCACGTCTGCTGAGCGTGGCAGTTATGTGGGGATTACTTCGCTCCCGATAGTACTCGCACCGGCGATTGGACCTGTTCTTGGTGGTGTGGTTGCTCAGTATCTTAGCTGGAGAGCAATCTTTTGGGGCCTGGCTATCTTGGCCGGGGCACTCATGGCGCCATTCTTCATGTTTATGCCGGAGACGGCCAGACACCTGGCGGGTGATGGCTCCAAAGTGCCGCCAAAACTGAACCAAACGGGACTGCAACTCTTGAGAACTGCCCGCACTGCCAAATTAAACAAGCAAAGCCTTGAGACCGCCACTTATTTATCAACAGAATTACCTACTAGTCGTAAAATCAGTTGGCCGAATCCAATGCCCTCTCTACGCCTCCTTGTTGACAAAGAACACAGTCTAATCCTTGCTTCCAGTGCCGCTGTTTTTGCAGGTTTCTACATGCTTACATCATCAGTGCCTTCACTATTCACAGAGTACTATGGATTTAACCAAGCGCAGACTGGTCTCGTGTATCTACCTCTAGCAGCAGGTTCTACTTTGGCCGCGTACGGTTTAGGTCATTTTATGGACTGGAATTACCGTCGGCACTGCAAGAAGCTTGGTCGTCCGTACGAAAAGGCTAAACAAGAATCTATGGATGGATTCCCCATTGAGCGCATTCGCTACGAAGTCGGCATTCCTTTGCTTATACTCGCTGCATTCGCGCAAATCGCTTGGGGCTGGGCTTTACATCAACATGCGCATATTGCAGTGATGTGTGTTTTGATGTTCTTTTTGGGTGTTGGCATTATTGGCTTCAACAACACCACAAACTCTGTGATTGTCGACATTAATCGCAAACAAGCCGCCTCGGCTGCTGCTTCCAACAACCTCTCTCGCTGTCTTGTTGGTGCTGGAGTCACGGCTGGTATCGTTCCATTGATAAGTAAGATTGGAACTGGCTGGACGTTTACTGCAGTGGGTATCATGTACCTTATTGTCGTTGTGCCGATTTTGGTGGTGGCCAAACGGGGAGTAAGATGGCGCCAGGAGAAGGCAAACAAGCAGAGAGCTGCATGCGAGGCCAACATTAAGATGTTGGAGAAGAGATTGGGGAACTCGGAGGAGGAAACGGCAGTAGAGGAAGGGCAAAAGGAAGATGTGCCGGGACAGACTGAAAATGTCTCGAGGGAAGCAGCTTGATCTTGTTGTCTTTGTATTCATTTGATCAAGACTTGGTGTTTGAAAATATGGTAAGATATCAATCCTATAGTGATAGCATTGTACTTTTCCATCTCGAGTTGTTTGTTGTTGCACACACGTGACCATGTTGATTTAATCTTTATGTACCATTCTTATTAATTCCAATACAAATACCCGCCTGAAATCAAAAAATTCCAATCTTCCACTTCCGAAATCACAATCACCAGAGAAAAAAAAGAAAGAAAAAAGAAAGAAAAAAAAAGAAAAAAAAAAGAAAAAGAAAGAAAACAAATTAATAATTTCCAGTCACAATCACTTCCCAACACCAACGCTTTGTTTGTAGTACCAAGAGCAAAAAAGAAAGAAAAAAAAAGAAAATGAACAATCATCAACCAAGAGAACAACTCCCCGCGCCAAAATAAAGAGAGAGAGAGAGAGAGCTCTCTCTGTTTACCTTTGGATTTCTATAAACTCGACAGGAACCCTTGTGGTTAACCCTATTTCAGAACCCTTACTATCAATAAAAACTAAACCCGCAAACGCCCGTATGTCTCTTTCTTTCTCTCTCTCTATTGGATGCAGTTTTGATGATGACTATTGAAATAAAAAATTATGAAGATGATATAATAAAAAAGGAATAAAAAAAGATCAAGAAAAGAAAAAAGAAAAAAAAGACATCAAACCCCCGCGCCATGATAACGGACCCCAATAACACACACACACAAAAAAAAAAAAACACATCAATATAAAAGTAATATCCCAGATCCCAACAGAAAAAACGCCGATATATCCCATCAACCCTCAAGATTAATCATTCTGTTTTCTTCCGTCCGGTCTGATCCGGTCCGGTCCGGTATAGTCTGGTCTAGTCCGTCTTAACCCTTTACAATTCACTCAATCTAGTCGTCACCACCTCCGGATCCGGTTCATCCTCACCAACAAACGTCCATTCATCTCCTTCCTTTTCCCTCTCGCCTCGCCTCGCCTTTACTAATCCCCGCGCATACTCCATATCCCGCCACAAAGCCTCAATCGCCGCCTTCACTCCATTCTCCTGCCGAATCTTGTTACCTAGCTTGTGCGCCCTGGAAATCATCCGCTCATCATTCGTCGCCTGGTACAGCGCCACACCAAAGCTAGTAGCTCCCCACTTCTTCAAACAGACTCCAACTCCAATATCCTCAACCCGAGATCCAAAGAAGAATTGGTCTCCAAAGAACGGCCGGATAATAGTCGGGATCCCAGCACGAAGGGACGCTCCCGTCGTACCGCTGCCACCGTGATGAGCCGCAGCATCAATTTGGGCAAACAGCCAGTCATGTGGCGCACTCTTGATCACATGTATGCAATCGGGTATTTGAGGCTCTGGCGTCTTCCTAGACTCCTTGCCCTGTTGCGAGTCTGTTTTTCGTTCCGACCACCCCTTGGACAGAATGCAGCGCACATCTGATCTCTTGACAGCATCAATGACGTCCTGAGTCATTTTTCCAGGATCATTAACCAAAATGCTGCCAAAGCCAACGTAGACAATCTTCTTTTGGTCTTTACGCGCCTTTTTGATGAAAGCTAACAAGTCAGCCGGCGGCTCCCAGTCTCCCGAGCCTCCCGAGCCTCCCGAGCCTCCCGAGCCTCCCGAGCCTCCTGACCCTTCATCCAAGAACCAGTAACCCGTAACCCGGATCCAGTCACTAAAATCTAGCGGCGGAGCAACGACGCTCGGACTAAAGTTGTACAGAAACGGAACCTTGGTAGCTTGCATCTTGTCAAGACTCGTAGGAGGCAAACTCAGGTGAGCGGCACGCCACCGGTTGACCTGTGTGGCGATGCCCTTCCAGAACAGGTTGTCAAACATAACATACGTCATGTAGTTGTAGGCACCGCCCATTTTGTGCTCCGGAACCGCAAATGCATGGGGATACGCCCGAGTGCGAGTCCACGGCATCGTAAAGGCCCGGAAGTACGGGATCCCCTTGGCCTCGGCAATGTGGATACCCGCCATTGCCGATGGACTCTCAATCAAAACATCGGCATCATTACAGCCCTCCCAGGCGGACAACAAGAGATTATCGAGCCAGCCACGGAACATTGAGGTTGCTTCACGGATAAAAGTGAGTGTAAACATGCCATTGTCAATGCACAGACGCATCAGCTCGGCAGGATCACCACCAACTGGAGCAAAATCAATGCCGTGACGCTCTACCCATGGGCCGAATTCGGCGTGTGTGACAATCTTGGGCCGATGACCAGCTTCCAACAGGCCCTTGCACAGAGCAATGTACGGCTGGACATCGCCACGAGATCCAATGGTCAAACAGACAATACGAAGAGACCCGGTTGGCGTCATGGTGGTCATGGTGGTCATGGTGGTGGTGGTGGTGGTGGTAATCGGTGTCAGATTGGGCATCATCATCTTGATATCCGGCCCATTCTCAATAATCTCATTTTCACCAACAAGAAGACGACGACGACGATCACGACGACGACGACAACGACGACGACAACGACGACGACGACAACAACAACAACAACGACGACGACGCTCGGCTTGAAGAGCATCCCGCTCAGCAAGTGCTACTCGAGCTTTGTCGTCCTCGTCTTGATCTTTGTCTTGATCTTTGTCTTGATCCTTGTCTTGATCCTTGTCTTTGTCCTTGTCTTTGTCCTTGTCTTTGTGGTGCTGCTCATCGACAGCATCACTACAAGAAGCCCACAGAATGATGTTGCTCGAGCTGATAATGGTGTCGATAAACTCATGGCAGTCGTCACGGCCCTCGGCTTGACTAAACTCGAAAAAGAGCTCTTCGTGTCCACGGATAACAACAACAAGACCAGAGTAGCCAAATCTGAACCCCTTCTCCTTGTCTACTGTCTCGATATCCTTCAAAGGCAAAATCAACTTGGTCCGAGTCCCAGGCAAAAGACTCCGGAAGCAAAACATCTTTTCACCAACATAAATCTTGCCGTACAGCGGAATGACCCGCATAATGTGGCAAAAGTATGTCGCCCGAAGTGCCTCTGTTTCAGGAAGCCCAAAGTGAGCCCGGAACCTCTCATTGGACATGTCAATCTTGTCTTCATCCAGCTCACGAGGAGCATCGGCAGGCGCTTCAGCAATCTCCCCATCAATGGGGTAATGCTTACGGCCACCCTTCCACATGCCACTAACCTTTTCCACATAACCCATGCTTTCAGTGGCAAGAAGAGTTGACATCTTGCGGCTTGTACGACCAAGATAGTCGGCAAAAACGCCTGCTCGTGAAAGGGGAAAAGACCCAATGCGAGAAAGGACGGGCTGATGGGCATTACCTTGTGTTTCCTTTTCTTTTGTCTTGGTCTTTTCCTTTTCCTGGTCATCACCATTAGTAGTACATGGTTCGCGGGGACTTTGACATGTTGGGTTTCTAAAAACCTCACTGCCATGCAGAATTTGACTCGCATTGGCAGCAGCAGATGGAGCGGCAGAAACCTCATCAGCCGACGCCGACGACATCATCATGGCCATGCTATTACCATCGTCAACAGAAACAGAAACAGAAACAGAAAGACATTGTTCGTAGCAGCTATCGGTGGAAGTCTTCAAGTCAACCGTAGTGGATAGCGAGGCTCCCGAAATATTCCGTCTGGCGGCGCCGTAATCGGCACGCTGACTACTGGGTGACCGGTGAGACTGACTAAAACTGCGTCGGTGGGGCTGATGATGATGATGATGATGATGGTGGTGATGATGGTGGAGGTGGTGGAGGTGGTGGTGGTGGTGGTGGTGGTGGTGGTGGCGGCGGCGGCGGCGGTGAGAACTGTCCTCAAAAGCACTAGCGAGGTCAATGCTACTACTAGTACTACTAGTACTAGTACTACTAGTACTACTACTACTACTACTAGTAGTACTACTACTACGTCTTGCCCCCCCGAAACTTGGGCGGCGGGTCTGGTCCAAACTAGCGCGCGGTGACCGGGAACCAATGGGCAAGAGTGTGGCCTTGACAGGTTCTGGTAGACGCTGCGTCCAAAAAACATCAAGAGGTGTCCGGGCACTGGGTGTCGTCGGTACACGTGATGCGTCTTCAAAAGGACTTTGAACCCCAGGAGAAAAACAAAGGTCAACGTCACTTTGGCAGGCCGAGGCACGTTGCTTGTTTTTCTTGTCTTGAGCCCGTTCAGCAATGACTCTGAGTACAGATAGAGCCTCCTCGCTGTTATTGAAGAATGAAAAAAAGTACTCGTCAATGGCAAAAGTATCATCGTTGTCAATGACTCGAATCTTGACAGTCTCGGCAAAGTCCAACATGTGCGTCGCTTCCACGTCGAGCATGTTTTCGATTGGCAGGCTAATCTTGACACTATCGCCGTCATTGTGAGACCGGAAAATGACCTTTTGTAAGCACCGCACCCAGTCCTTGGCACTCGCAGGGCTGTCCGCCTTGAAATGATATGTCCGTTCGTGGGTGGTCAGATCGAAATGGGTGCCCTCTCTGTCTTTCTCGGTGAGCATGGCCGAAATGCCATAGGAAAGATCGATTTGGCCGGATTGGAAGTAGAGATCGGCAGCATTTTCGTGGTAGGTGAGTTGCGAGCCTTTGAGGCGGAAGTGATAGCGGTGATATTTGGGGTTGCGCCGTCCAGACTTGCCGAGGTAACCCGATTTCACAACCTTGTTCTATAAAGCTGTTAGTTTTTTTTCTTCTTCTTCTTCTTCTTCTTCTTCTTCTTCTTCTTCTTCTCTCTTCTTTTTTATTTTCCCTTCTTTTTGCGTCGTGAATAGAGAGAGACAGTGAGAGGCTTACAGTCTTTTGCGGCAGATAGGCATAAAAGCAAATGTGTCGCGACGTAATATACATGAAACCCTGCAATAAGACGCTCTTGAGAAGCCAGCATGGAAATTCTAAGTTTTACAAATGATTGTTAGTTTTTTCTTCTTCTTCTTCTGTTCGCAGAGGGATCGATGACGTCACTGTTTGTTTTTTGAATAAAAATCAAAGAGAGAGAAAGAGAGAGAGAGAAAGATAGAGAGAGAGAGAGAAAGAGAGAGAGAAAGAGAGAGAGAAAGAGGGATAGAGAGAGAGAGAGAGAGAGAGAGAGAGAGAGAGGAGGAGAGGAGGAGAGGAGGAGAGGAGGAGAGAAGGAGAGAAGGAGAGAAAGAGAGAGAGAGAGAGAGAAGGAGAGAAAGAGAGATAGAGAGAGAGAGAGAGAGAGAGAGAGAGAGACGGAGATATATACCACTAACGACATCTTCGGGTTCATCAAACTCAAAGATGTCCCTGAGCTTTTGCGCCAAGGTGGAAGTGGCAGCAGTTGTGCTTCCCTCCATGGCACTACCAGTTGCACAAGTTGTAGAAGCCCTCAAGTTCATATCCATGAAGCCATCCAGATCGAAGCTAGGGCGCGCGGCCATTTCGGCTTGTCCATCAATGATGCGAGTCATGACTGGTGCGAGCTCTGCATCGACTTCATGTTGCGTCTGATTGTCACCGTCGCTCTCGTCGTCGTCGTCGTTGTTGTTGGCAGCAGCTTCCTCTGCAGTTTCCATGACTGCTTCCGAGTGGCCCTTGATGGTGCCATTTTCCGAAGAGGTCTTTGAAGAACTTGGTTTGTGGAATCGCGAAAGAGGGAGCGCCCTGAATAGTCTACTTTCGCTAACCTTGCGACGATGATTTAATAAACGGTTCTTGCTTCCTTCTTTCCGACTCAATATCATGGTTTGGGCCATGAGATGCCGGCCCGACGCACTTGGCTCATCCTCGCTAGAGCTTTGCTCGTGGAAGGCGGAGCTACTGGACTTGGCAGATGATCCATTGGCAGCAAGGATATTGAAGAGCGACTGGTTCATATTGACCAAGCCGCGTTTAGACGGCGTAATATCTTCTTCTTCATCGGATTCGCGATGCTGTAGACGGGCAGGGATTTCAAACGACATTCGTTTTGAGGTGGAACCGGAGCTGGAGGCGGCGGCGGCGGCGGGTGGAGATTGGGCAACTCGTAGCAACGAAGTGATTTGTCGGGATTGTAGGCGAGAATGTCGTTGTGAATCGTCGGTGGCAAAGGCTGAAGTGTAGGTATTGCCCGACGGGGGCGATGAGGGTCGTCGTGATGGTGAGGGCATGGTGAAATAAGGTTGGAGGTCGAGATTATAGTAGTCGGAGGTTGTTTTTTTTTTTTTTT
>MKGJ01000091.1:50914-64360 GCA_002018255.1 Bretziella fagacearum | reverse complement strand
TCCCCCCCCCCATCTTGCCTTGCACTCTTTCTCTCACCCTCGGCCTATTAACCGTGTAATTCCTTTCGCCTTACCTCTTTAACCCTTTACATAACTCTCTTTCTCCAACTTGTACCAATTATCGTTTTGCCTGTTCTCAAACAAAAACAAACCCCCCCCCAAAAAAAAAAAGGCTACCCCGCAAATTATCTCCTCGTCAACAGTTTTTTTTTACTACATTCCCATACTATCATTACTGTTTTCTACTTCCAAATAGCCTTAAGCTAATATGAATATCAGAGACCTTCTCTCTCGCCATGAGCGCCTCTCTCATCCTGATGCTCCCGCCGAAATGTTGAGCAAGACTCGTCGGCCTAAATCCAAAAACACCCAACAGGCCCGTGGTAGCATAGATAGCACCAGCTCCGGAAGCCCGCAACAACAACCTCAGTCTATAGGTCAACCACACCACCACCACCGCCACCACCACCACCACCAACAACAACAACAACAACAACAACAACAACATATTCAGACTCAATTTGGCAATCACATGATGCACCAGGATAATCAACTCACTAGCCCATCACTGCAATCATCATTGGGCCTTCAACACGATTTCCAACAAAACATCCTGTCCAACCAATCGTCTCTGAGCAACGGCATCAGCCCTTTGGAACCTCGTATGAGCTCTGTCCACTTCCAGAACCCATACACCCAGGGCCCTCCTTTTCCTACTCAACCCGTCTTTGCTGCCAACCAGAGCCCCACGCTTCAGGATCAGCAATACGTGCTTCCTAGTCAACATGGTCTCACACCTCAATCCGCCGTATCTCAGTTGCCATCAATGAGCCAGACCGGATCCATTAGTGGAAACAATGGCCTCCACGTTTTGTCTAGTATGGCTGCTGGACAGCAGACTATGAATTCTGGACAGTCTAGCATGGCCTCTGGTCAACCAGTCCTGACAGTTCCCGGGGCGGCTCAAGTCTCGTTGCCAAGCATGGACAACCTCCCAGTTGAGCTTCAAACTCCTCTCGAGGCCCGTCCCCGTACAACACTGGATGCCTTCTCTACTGCAGGATTTGACCACTACGATAGCTTCAACCCTCTCGATGGCTTCGATGTCTCCAACATCAACATTGGACTCTTCAACAATTACCTTGATGATAACGACCCTTTTACTTGGGCCCGGGGGATGAACTCGACCCTGAACTCGAGATTCCCAAGCCGAGCTGCCTCTCCCGTGCCTGAGGATGGTACTCGTACGTGTCAACCTCTTGCGTCTTTGGCAACCGTCGAGGAACAAACTCGAGTCCCCCTCATACGTTACATGACGCCAACTGACTATGAAACCATTAAGATGTCGCTCAAAAACTTTTCTAGTGTGCTTCCACCCGATTTCATCCTTCCATCACGCCACACTCTGATGAGATATCTTCAGGGTTACAACGATGGCATGAACGACAACCTTCCAATCCTTCATCTGCCGACTCTGCACCCGGCCACCATGGCTCCGGAGCTGCTGTTGGCTGTCACAGCTATTGGTGCTCAATATCGTTTTGAACTTAACCGGAGTTACTCCATCTGGTATGCCGCAAAGGCTGTGGCATTGGAGCAGATGAACCGTCGGAGAAGTCCGGATGTCAAGGCTCTGCTTCCAACTAGAGCCCAGTATTCCAACCACTCAACTCTGCCATCTCCACGGATTAGCCATCGCCAGATTAATATGAATGGAGGTGATCGGCGGAACATTCTCGATACGAGCCGCGAACCTTTGTAAGTATAGTGATTTTTTTTTTTTTTTTTTTTTCCTTTTTTTCCTTTTTTTTCAGTCTTTTTCTTTTTTCATTTTTCCTTTATATATTATGCAACGACCAATGGTTAACCTATTAATTCCGCCATAATCTAGTGTACCCAACACGCCCGAAGCACGCATGGAAACCATTCAAGCTATGCTTCTTCTCTTTGCGGTTGGCTTATGGAACGCCAAGGCCGTCTTTGACGAAGCCAAGACTCTTCAAAGTACTTTGTCCTTGCTCTTGAACGAAGATGGTCTCGGTCCGGATCCTCCACTCCCCGCTGACCCAACTTGGACTGAATGGATCAACCGTGAACGGGCCATTCGTACCAAAATCTTTGCCTATTGTTACTTTAATCTTTCAAACATTGCCTACGGAAGCTCGCCAACCATTTTGTTCTCAGAGCTTTATCTATCTCTGCCTCAGTCGGGAAAGCTGTGGCGTGCAGATTCAGCATCTAAATGGAAAGCGGCTAGGACATCTGAACCCAAGGTTAAGATGACTCTCCAGAATGCATTTGCGCACATCATGAAGGGTAATGCCGATAAGCCTCTCGAGGTTACTACTCTTGGTCTCTATATTCTGGCTCATGCCTTAATGCAACAGATATGGCTGCTGAAACAGTCGTCCATCAGAGGCGAGGGCATCAGCAGCTTGAAATCGGGAGATATCAACGAACTTGCCAACGCTATGCGCGCATGGGAGAATGCGTACAACGAAAGACAAGCCGTCCGTGCTCAGGAGAACAAGCTCTTGGGCAATGACGGCTTGGGAAACGGAGTTGCAAACTTTTCCCACCATCAACACCAAGGTGAAGATCCTAATCACCCAGCTACTCAGATCGCCCACAATGCCACCTCTCTTGTTCGCCTGGCCAGCATCAAACTGTACACCGACTCCAACTCTGGAAGGGAACTCGACATTCGTAATGTCGACCATCTGGCCCAGAAGCTATCCAACTTCCAGGTGGGACCGGCGAACTTTCAGCCTCTGCCTCGTGTTGGCAACACCAACCGTGCCGTCTTCCACGCCCTGTGGTCACTGAGTGTCCTGGCCAAGACTGGCGTAGACTTTGCCACCAAGTGCGGTCCGTACGATTGGAGCATCCAGCACCTTCTCTGCCATTTTGAATCTGCTACTCTTCTTGGACGCTGGCTTGTCACTCTCTCGGCCACTCACACGCAAAAGCCTCTTGACTACGCCGAGACGCAACTCCTTCATATGATTCGCGTGGTCATGTATGAAGCTGGGTACTCGGATGCCATTGACCCGATGCTGGAAAATGGCGAAGTGGCGATGAACTTGGCCGACCCAATCAGCCCGACGGACGGAGTGGCGATGAGGAGGTTAGCCAGGACGGTTCTGAGACTGTGGAGTCGGTTGTTTAGGGGAAATCAAATTTGGGAGATGGTGGAGTTGATGGGGAATGCGTTGGACAAGTATGCGAGCTTTGCGGAGACGGCGCCCGTGGTTTATAGTGGGACAGGATTGAGGCCGACGGATTTGATAAGTTAGTGTGGGGAAACATGAGGGAATTTTTCTTTTGGATGAAAGGCTTTTTTTTTTTTTTTTCTCGGTTGTAAAATTTGGGAATACCATTGTTTGATTTTCATCAATGATGGGATGGATTACAGAAATTGTATATATAGTCACAGAAAGTTACCTTTTAGTAACAAGATACCATTGAACAAAACATGTACCCACTAAAAGGTTATGACGTCTATTTAGAGAGTAAGGGTTGATATAAGGGTTTCCGTGACAAAAATGGGGCCGTGTTCTCCAAATAGAAATTAGTCCCCAAAAAAAGCTAAAAAGGGCAGGCGATGACACTGCACACTTGACGTTTCCAGCCATTTTTGATAATTTTGAATTTGAACAAAATTCTTTTTTTTTTTTGACATCATTTCTCAGCCTTGTTGATTATCTCCATCATTGCCAATTTCTTTTTAGCCTTGATTTTTGAAAATCGACTCGATATTATTTGATTTTTGTTAAAAGTCTATTTTTTTTTGTCGCGAGATTCAGTGGAAATATCCAAAAAGCAAAAAATCTTTATTTTTCTATCGACGAATAGAACAAGACCGCCGGCGCATTTCTTGATGGCTTTGGATGATTCAATTGGCGCACATCAAATGAATGGTTTTCACGATACGATTGACTCTTGATTTTAATTCGACCATTTGATTACTTGGCTCGACATTTGGTTTCTATAACTGCAGAATCTACCATTGGCGCATTGTGCGCTCTTTCTGTCTCTGTCTATCACACACACACACACACCAAAATGTCCTCCACTCCCGCCCCCCCTCCTCCCCTCCTTCTCACCAAACACCTCACAACCTACCTCTCCACCCTCCTTTCCCCCCACCTCCACACCGCCCTCCTCTGCTCTCCCTCCGGAAAACTCCTCGCCCATGTCTCCTCCCCCCCGCGTCCCATCCCCGACCTCCGCACCCAAGCCACCGTCGCCGCCTCCTTGACAACCCTCTACTCCTCCGCCGCCACCTCTCTCCTCCCCGCCCTCTCCCACGACTCCGATATCGAAACCGCCTCCATAACCTCCGATACAACCGAGCGCGCCAACCCCTACGATCTCACCGCGTCCACATCGACGGCTACGTCCGCCTCCGCCTCTACCACTTTCGACCGTCCAACCCCCCGTCCCAAAACCATCACAGTCCAACTCGCCCACGGCGCCCTCATCGTCCGCCAGCTAACATCTGGCCTCTTACTCGTCTGCCTCGGGAATCCCCCCGACGAACACCTACCACATACACGACCACCGTCAGCCCACGCAATGCACGGACGGACGGCATCGGGGACCCCGGGGCATTTACATCCGGCGAGTGCAGGTGGGGCTCTTTTGGGGAACCTGGGAGGGGTGGCGACGTCGGTGGATGACGAGGGGAGTGTTATGAGTGCGGGGGCGTTGACGACGGCGAGTGGGGTGAGTATGGCGAGTGTTAGTGCGGTGGCGGTGGTGGGGATGAAGAAGGAGGTGGAGGAGTTTGCGACGAGGTTGGAGGGGCGGTTGGTGGGGTTGAGTGTTCCAGAGGAGGGGATCTTTGAGTAGGGATTGGAATGAGAGGGAGAGGGAGGAGGAGGAGGAGGAGGAGGAAAGATAAGGTCGTACATTATACCCCCCAGTGGTTACTGGCCTTGTACGGCCGGGAAAGAAGAAGAAGAGTTTGTCTTTATAAGATCCATGTACATCTTTATAAATACAACCAACCACATATGGAAACATCATCATGATAAAACACCAACTCCATGATATAGTGATCATATCTCATTGTCTTGTGCCGGTCCTAATTCCAACCAAGCCCAACCAAACCATTCCTATGCCATTAAAACGCACATCGGACCGGACCAGTCTACTAATCAATCAAAAACTCCATCACAATTCTTCTTCTACTCAATACTCATCCGCATAATGCCGTCATTAGTGTCAACCATCCCCTGAAGTCCCACTCTCCCCGGCTTCCTCGACAAACTCCCACTTTCCACCCCCCGCTGCTCCGTTCCATTACTACTAGACCGAGAACTCCACGGTGTCGTATCCCTCTGCATCGGACTCTGCATAATTGGCGACCCATGTGCACTCAAACTGGGAGATACAGCACGGCGCTTGAACGACAACGGATCAAAGTCATCGTCGCGGCGTCTTTTATTGTTGATGCGCTTGGTGAGTTCGGCGGCAGACGGCAGCTGAGGCATATTACCTGATAGTGAAAGCTCCGTAGGCTTCCCGCCAAGACCATCCATGGCAAGGTCTTCGCTGACGCCAGACATGGCCTGAGGTCTAAAGGGCCCGAGGGGGGGGGTGGTGATACCGGCAGGAGCTCCACCAGATGTGACATGTTTGGAAGCTAGGTTTCCCCAGAGTAGCTTTCCATGTGGTGGTGGTGCCTTTTTCCAGGCGTTTGATAAGGCGTTGGTGGCCTCCGTCATCATGTCATCCTCCGGTACGTCATCACTAACTTCTTGTGGTGCAAGACTTGGTGATGATTGTGCTGTTGTTGGTGCTGACTTGTTAACAGTCGGACGGTCACTATCCATCACCTGGCGTACAACTTCAGCCTCTCTTCTAAAGTCGGAGTCGATGGGCATGGTTTCTTCAGCAAGAGCGGCTCGAATACGAGCAAATCCTTTCGTCTTGGGCTGTTGGGAGTCAGAGTTAGTATTACCTTACATCAGACCAAAAATCATGCTCTCAAGACTTCCTAGGACACTTACAAGGAGATTACCACGCTTGGTAGCCACCTTCCGAATTACACTCCGATCAGAACCGTCTCCAATAGTCCTCACACCATCTTCTGCAGCATCGCTTCCCGAAATATGAAGTTGGTTCGCCTGCCAGCTGATGCTCTCTCTCCGGGCCTGGGCCATGAGCGGATTATCCTTGGCTAGTACTGATGGGGGGGACTTTGATATGTTGGCAAAAGCCATGCTCATGGGCGTACGCATGCGACGTTTCGGTTGCTTCTTTGGTCGCTTATCGCGGTAACTCATGAGTGCGTTCATGGATGAAGAGGTCGGCCACCCACTTGGTGTACCAGCTGTGCGTTGGATATGGGGCGTTGTGATATAAGGTTCCTCCATATCCTCATCCATCATGTTATCGTCAGAGCTAGAATCAGAGTCGGACTCGGCAGCTCTTCGGATACCATTGGCTGAGGCACTCCGGTCGTTCCCACTCATGACAGACCACAGGGAAGATGAAGACTGTTCAGCGCTTCCGTACTCTCCAGACCGCCGAGGCATTCCAATAGCACGTCCGCTATTAATAGTAGGTGATGAGTCTAGATTATGCTCCTCGGCGAGCGTCGAGTGGTGTAAGCTTGTGGCAGCCCGTGAGTAGTCCATGCCTCGTGACCGTCTAGGAATGATGTTTGTCGGCGATGAATACATGGGCTGGTGCTCCAGCTTTGGTGATTGTGGCACAGGCTTCGCAGTTTGCGTCTGAGGACCAATGGGTGATCCAAACTCGCGGGCGGAGGCGGGATATTGGAGTGAGAGGCCGCTAGCTTTGCGGGCGAACGAGGTGCGAATGGGAGTGACTGGCGTAGTCAGGGATACATCCTTGATGTTAATATCATCCTTGGAGGTACGAGTAGATTCGACAATGAGAGGCGCTGGCGATAACTTTATGGGAGTCGGTTGGCCGCTGTCAGAGTGAGCGCGGGCTCTAATCATGGGAGTAAGCGACACTGCAGGCGGCTGTGTCGAGGCGTTTTGGATCTGGTCGTTGCTGATGGCCGCCGGGTGACCATCCATTGACATGTCGTTATAGAAAGCGGTTGGTCGAGTTGGGTCCATGGTTCTTGAAGGACTAGCGAAAAGAGGTCGTATGGGATGGGCTAAAGTTGAAGCAGCAGATGATGGTATAAACGGGGGAACCGGGAGGTCAGAGGTGGAGGTGGTAGTAGGGTTGAATATATGGTGATTTTAAAGTGAGGTGAAAACCAAGAATTTGGCGAGAAAAAAAACGTGCGTCGCGAGATATAGGAAGAACAAGGCAAAAAAAGAGGGAAGACCAAATTATATAGGCGCGTGACGTTGATTTGAAGTGAAAAAAAAAAAAATTTAAAAAAAATATGTTGGGATTAATTGTCGCGCGTTGGAAAAAAAAGAAAAAGAAAAAGAAAAAGAAATCAAGAAATTGTTGGCATTGAGAATAGAGCTTTTAGGTTGTTTCGGTCTTGATGGCGATGACGATGTTGATTGATTGATCGTGAGTTTAATTTTTAATTTTTTTTTTTTTTTTTGGTGGGTTGAAGGTGGAGAAATTGATGAGATCGATCGACAGGCGAAAAGAAGTTAAAAATAAATAAATAAATAAATAAAAAATAAAAATAAAAATAAATAAAAAGGAAGGCTTATTTTGGTTCCAGGTCCTGGTCGTTCTGTTGGATTGAGTAGTTGCTGGCCGGTACGGTGGTGTGCTCGTTCAGTTGCGATTTGGACTACAAGTTTATCTGAGGGAGATACATGGTCTTGGAGGGCTATTTAGTATACTATGCAGCTGAATGTAATGATAAAAGCTCTATAATTGTGAATATTGAATTCCATAAAATGGAAATTTAGACAGCATTAAATATAGAGAAAGTCGTGGAATGATGGCGATACTTGAAAAAAAAAAAACAATTGCAACTACTCAAATCAAATTGATAGTCAACATCGGCCAAAAGTTTGTTTACTTTCTGCCCCGCAACGCGCTGGATGGGAGCGCGTTGAGTGGGCCATAAATATATTGACGCATTGCCATAGTTAGTTAGTGTTATGGTGTCTACCACTTTTGGTCGCTTGAAGATATGCTTGTCTGCAGGCCGCCCGGCCAACAATTGACACTACTTTAGTGCATAACTCCGATAGAAGCTTTTCCCGGTGGCCAGTTTCTCGGGAATGGAACCTTTATTGCTCATGTAAACATCCCCACAGGAATCAGCAGGAATGTAAATAAATATATCTTGAGAGCTTCATCTTGTCTTACCGGGACCACAATAAATTAGTATCCAATTTTTGGTACTCATTTTAACTAAAGCTAGACTGAGCCCTAAACCAACCGTGAAACCCTTATTTCTTCATCTTGACCTTCCACGATCCATCCAGGTACATCGACAACAGCGTCTTATACGCCGACTTCAATACCTTGTGCTCTTCCGCCGTCGGCCTCTGTGCATCCCCAAACCGCGCCTTCCAGCTCTCATCTGTCTCTACCAGTCTTGCCTTCTTATCGGCCAATGTCGGATCGGCAAAAGTGAACGTGCGGTACGCAGCATTATTCCAGACGGTGGCTATAACGGAAGAGAGAGAGAGAGAGAGAAAGACAGAAAGATGTGTCAGCAGAGTGTTCAGTCTAGTTATTAGTGACGTCGGTACTTCCAAGAGGGCTATATGCAGGTTAGGATCAGCTTACCAGATCTGCGTGGAATATCATAGAAACAATCTGCCAAGAAATGCAAAAATGCCCCGTGAGAGACAATCACCATATGCGCCTCCTTCTTATCCCCCTCCCGATGCTTCCACTCCCTCGCAATCCCCTGCAACTCCATCCGCGCCCCCAACGCCCTCTCCTCAATCTTTTCAAAATTCGCCGCATACGGACTCGTCTTCTCCAGCTTATCATTCCACCCCTTCTCCACCCGACTGACATCCACCAACCCCTTGAACTCCGTGGCGATCACCTCGGGTTCAGACCCCGTGTCACACGGCCACGGGCCGACTTCCTGCAGTTTCGGCAGCAGCTGGATCTTGAGGCCGCGGTCAGAAGCGGGGCGGAAGCCGCCGAGACAGGTTTGGATGGTGCGGCGCATGGGGGAGGCGATTAGATGGGTGATGGAAGGGTGGATGGGGAAGGTGGATTGGAGAGTGGCGCATTGTTGGTTGCCGAGGGGGGTGAGGTTGGGGTCGTGGATGACGTCGGAGTCAATGGTGACGTTGTGTTCGCCTTGCGCGTGGCGGACTAGGTGGAGGAAGATGGACATGGCGATGGGAGTGAAGGATTGTAGGATATCAGGGCTGTAGTGTAATGGAATATCAAGAGGTAGGCAAGTATTCTTTTGGAGAAGGAGAGAAACTCTGGATAAGAAGCAGATGTTGCCAGTCTCGCATTCTATCAGCGGGAGGGGACGACCCTATATAAAGTATTCAACCAACAAGCCAACAAAGGGTCCGTGACAAAGAGAATCCCAAGAATCCCTCTCCTCCCTCCGTGGGTCCCAGACTACCTTTTCCCTTCACCTGTCTTTCCATCACCCTTCTATCAAATCTGCTGACTTCTCTCTCATGAAACCCCCGTATACATATCCCAGGAAGGGCTTACCTTGTTAACTCTCTGCCAACAAACAAAAATCCCGAAGCCAAAACTGGTGGATCAACATGAATGCTACGATGTTGCACACCCATAACACAAACAACATTATCATATCATTATATTCTTACTTTCCCACTCTCCAATGCCCAACCTACCTCTATCCTTTCTTCCATCCATCCCATTCCCCCTTTAGTTTTTCTATTCTTATTCTTCTAGTCAAATCCACCCTTTCTTTGTCGGTTCCTCCTCCTTCTCATCCTTCTCATCCTCATCCTCCTCTATCCCTTTGTCACCTTGCCTTGTTCCCTGCCTTTTCTATGCATATGCATTTCCCCTTCTTCCTCTTCCTCCCTTTCAACTATTTGTAAAAGAAAATACGCCAATGAAATCACATACATTGTCTGAGGATTTTCTAGTGGGTGGTCGTATGTGTGATTACATGTGAAGGGATGAGGTTATTGGCCACATATATTATATAGGGTTACTATATCATGATAACCCTATTCATGTCATTCACATGTCACATGTCACATTAAATACAGTACAACGATACATCACAAAAACAAATCTCAGCTTTTTGGCCCCAAATCCAATTATTACCAAACTCTCACTGAAAAAAAAAATTGAAAAAAAAAATTGAAAAAAAAAAAAAACACTACCCTCTTCTAAAATTCAATTAATGCCTCTTCTTCCTTGGGCGCCACTGCCACATGTTGTGGCACATGCTGTGGCACATGCTGTGGCGCCGTCGGGAACGCATCCGCCCCATAGGACGGATAAGCCGGGGCTGGGGCTGGGGCTGGGGCTGGGGCCGACACTACAGCTGCCTGATGCCACACTGCCGGCGGTGCTGTAACATGCTGAGTCTGAGTCTGCATTTGAGTTGAAACCGGAACCGGAGCTGTTGGAGCTGTTGGAGCTAAAGGCCCAGTGGCATGTGCCGCAGCCTGCGACCAGTACGGTGCTGCTGCCGGCGGAGCCTCCTGAGGCACTTGAGGAGGCGCCGTTGCTTGCGGCGGTGCTGACGACGGGACATCTACTGGGGCAGCTGGTTGGGGGGCCATGGGAGAAGAAGCCACAGTGACGGGCGCCATGGTATGCATCAGAGGGACAGACGATTGCGGGATTGGTGATTGTTGGTACTGGGCGGGTTGTTGTGGGAGGGAGGGGTATATGGGCGCCGACGCTTCGACAGGCGGGGCACTAGATTCGACTGGAGGGACACTCGGTTGTCGGTTATAGTAGTAGGCTGCCGCAGCAGGGTCTATGGGAGGACCACTAGACGGCTGTCGTTGAGGGATGGCAAGAGTCTCAGCAGATGCTTCCGCAGGTGGCGGCGCTTGAGGGGCATAGGGTGCCGGAGAGGCAACGGATGCGCGCTTGTCGTAGGGGGAGTAGTCTGCCCGAAGAGGTTGGTGATAGGCCGGGGGAGGCGATGTATACGTAGAAGGGGGAGCATTGGGGTTGTAGAAGTTTTCGGCACCACTGGCGTGGTTAATAGGGGGGGGTGGTGGCATGGAGTAGGCGGCGGGATGTGGCCGTGAGTTGTAACCGGAGGTGGTGTGTTGGTTGTAGGTACTGGTTAATCTGTCTTCAAGCATACGGTCGTACATGCGAACGACAGTCGTCAGTTTTCCGTGAAGATCAAGCAATGTTTCTAAGTCTGGTTAGTATGGGATAGTGTGATTTGATTATCAACGAGATTATCAACGAAAAAAGGATATGACATACCGTGCTTGCTCATCGTCTCACCATAAGTTCGCGCAAGCTTTGGTCTCAAGGCACTAATGCTGTCGTAGAGTTCTTGGATCTGAGGTTCACGGAGAATGGTGCCCTGGGGCTGGGTTTGTAGGCGCTCAACCAATGTCGAAAAAAGATTGATGTTTTCAGCCTCGGTTGGCGTAAGCTCGTAGTCATTTTTGGGGGGAGCATAGCTCGAAGCTACAGAAGATGTACTGGGACCGGCAGTTTGTTGTTTCAAGGAAGATGAGTGAATATTCTTTTGCTCTTCCATGTCGGCGAGCGATGCAGCGATGGCTTTTTTCAAGTCTTCATCCTCGTCATCGGCCGGAGCAGCATCAGGAGGAGGCGTGGATTTCTTGGTATCCTGACGGTAGGCATTATTCGCGGGACTACTCTCAAAGGCAACTTTCTTGAGGGCATTTTGGGAAGGCTCCGAGTATCCTTTGGAATAGGCGCGGACTTCTTCCAAGCTCATAGCAAGGGCCATTTTCAGGTCTTCGTCAAAACTATCGTCGGGATTAACCCGGGCGTTGCGGGGGTACATAGCAGAAGTGCTCCGGGTTTTGTGAGGGTATGTGGGCGAGCGGTCGGTGGGCGCGGTTTGAGTTTTCTTGGTGGTGAGCTTCTCGTAGCATCCATCGTCAACACGGACAGCCTCGACGATGCCGAGGTGAGGCAGAGGGAGGACCTTGCTAGAGCATTGGTGGTCGAAGACATTACCACAGTTGCGGCAATGGTGTTTACGGTTTGTAAAGGAGAAGGGGGTGCGGCAGCGCATACAGATATCGGAGTCGGCCCACTCGGGAGGCTGATGACGTAAGTGAGGTTAGATGGAGGCACGAGACAAGGATGGACATGGCGGTGGGGAGGAAGGAAGAGGGGAGGAAGGAAGAAGGGAGGAAGGAAGAGGGGAGAAGAAAGAGAGGAGAAGGGGATTATGACATACGGCGCTGCTATCAATCATGCTACTGGCGACTGCGGTCTTGGGCGGGAATTTAAAATTGGCCTTTTTGAGGTAATCGTAGGTGGTCGCAATATATGAAAGTTCATATCTCCCCTCGGTCGCGACGGCCCAAGCTTGAATTAGCTCCAGCATCTTGTTCTTGACTTCGGGGTTGAGTTTAGCCGGACCGTCGGCTTCGAGGTGGGACTTGAGGTTGTCCATGAACTCGCGCGCAGCGATTTCGTTGAGGAAATGACTACCGCCATTCTTGACGCAAGTATCGGTGAGCTACAAGGAGAGAGAGAGAGAGAGAGAGAGAGAGGAGGGCAATGTGTTAGAAACTTTGTAGAACAGGCATGATATCGAATGACGAAGCAGCGTACATTGAGAGCGCTAAGTTGAGTATTGGGATTCTTATTGTCGATGCGCTTTTTCAGCGAGCGCATGGCCTCTTTGGGCTGAACAGTCTTTGATCGGATGACATCGGAGATTTCAAGATTGAGCGCGATATCTTCACTGTAGAGTTGAGAGGCATTGGTTAGAGAGGAGATTCTTGAGAGAGAGGGAGAGAGGGAGACAGAGAGAGGGGGGGGGAGAGAGAGAGCATCAGAGTGGCACAACTTACAGACTGCTGCTAGTCGCCTTTTCGATTTGCTCGTCTAGAGCCGTATTAGCGGTAGAAGACCACCAACTCATCATGTTTGATGATTTGATTGTAATGTGGCGATGCTCGGGAAAAAGGCAAAGCACAGAACGAAATAAGAGACGAAAAGAGATGGAAACGTCCAAAAGCTAGGTAACGACAATAAAAAAAAAAAAAAAGGCGAATGGCGGGGGGAAGAGAGAAGAGAGAGAGGGTGGTGAAGTTGAACAAGGCTAGGATAGGCGCCAGCCAAGGGTAAGCTAGAAAAGCCGGGCAAGAAAGAAAGAGAGAGAGAGAGAGAAGTAATGAAGTACGTAGGTACTTTGTATATTCGCGGGGAAAGTTGATAATTGTAAAAATTGGTAGGAAAAGACAAGATGTCGATGGAAATGAACTTGATACGATTAGGTTGATTGTGTGTGTCTGTAGGTGGTTGGCTAATTATTCTGGTTGATTTTCTTGAGTTTTTTTCTTCTAAAATATTATCATGATTATGTAATATTCCCTCAATTAAATCCCC
>MKGJ01000091.1:0-50899 GCA_002018255.1 Bretziella fagacearum | reverse complement strand
AAAAAAAAAAAAGACTAGGCAGTCGTTAGCTAACATAACCCACTAAAACGTCATTACAACTACACCTAGAGAGAAATCAACTGTCACATGTTACCGACCCGTATTTCAATTCCGTCTTAAACTCCAAGATCAAAATGAAAATCAATTCTTGGAAACAAACTCCATCACCAGTCAGAAAGCTGGCCAAGCCAAGCCAGAGCCAAGTTTCAGACACTAGGAATTTCGTTTCAAAGCCCTTGAATCACCCAAACAAAGCCCACTGAACATGTCATCATTTTTAGTGGTCCCGATAGATTGATATACAAGATTCGATACCTGGAGGCCCCCGCACTTTTACTAGCTAAACCCAAGTAACTCCAATAGTATCTTTTCTTCTTATAGTGGCTTTGGTCTCCACTATAGCTACATTTACCCCCACTGAACAACAATGGAGCTTCCCTTCTGTAACTCTCTTCTGTAATTTACACTTTAGGCAGACCAAAAGCCTGGTTTTTTTTTTTTTTCTCTTGTTGTTCTTCCCCTCATTTCTTCCAATGCCACGATTTCGCAACCACTTTTCAATGATTCACGATCTTCTTTGACCATATTCAATTTTGTATCTACTGTAACCGCGCCTGTTATCCTATATTTTGACGACCGTTCTCTTTGTTTTTTTTTTCGGATTTTTCGGATTTTTCGGATTTTTATTGATTTTATTTCTCTTTGTTCTTTGTTTTACCATTAACCCTTGTTTGTCTATTTACTAGTGTCTTGCTTTTGTCTCTACATCTCAAAAGCAACGAACCACCTGCATAAAATCCTCACCATCGTCCGTCCTCATTCTGTGTGTCAAGGCCAACAACCAATATCTTTGTCTCGTCCAATCCAATCCAAACACTCGAATTACTCGACGCGCCTCATCACATTTTGAAAAAAAAAAAAGAAAAAAAAATCCCCGACTCGGCGCAAGCATTGTGTGTGCCCTGTTCTTTTTGCGACAATTTTCCTTCATTCTTTCCCACCCCACCACCACCAATTACAACTAACAACTACAACATCCCTGGCCGCTATGCTACTGCGGATGCTCGCTTCTTCTTCTTCTTCTTCTTCTTCTTCTTCTTCTTCTTCTTCTTCTTCTACACGATAGTTCACCTCCCAATCATGAGCCCCGCCACATACACTTCTTCTGCCGTGTCCTCCTCGACATCCAAGAACGGCCACAACCACAGCATCTCCCTTGCCAACCACACCGCCATCTCCTCGTCACCCTCTATTAATGACGCCGTAACCACCAATCCAAGTCGCGGCCGTGGAGATCGCCCGCTTCTCCATCTCGACGATATCATCGCCGCCGCAAACAATTCGCAAATAGATCCTGCCGTTCCAATCGACCGCCTTATCGAAGACGGCCAAAAATACCTCCGAGAGGCCATCTCATACCGTGACTTTGGAAGCCAAATCGACTATGCATTTCACGCCTATCTAATGGCCTTTATGATCTCAGGCCAGCACATTGTACAACACAAGCAAGCATCCGATCTCAAAGACCGTTCTAGTCTGAGAACCTCTTACACAAACCTGCAAAAGGAACTTGACAGCCTGTATGAGAGTTTCAAAAATATCAAACAACTGATCAAAGAAGATAACGTCAAAACTGGTGTTAAACCCATTCACAATAAAAACACCAACGAACTCCTCGGCCGAGAAGCCATCCCGCCAAAACTCCTAAACAAAATGGGCCACCGGCGACAACAATCATCACCCATTGTCCCTTCTCCGCTCTCACAATCAACTACTCCAAAGGACCCCATCGTCACCAAACAGAAACCTCTTGTTTCGCCCAAGCCAAAGAGTCTCTATGGGAACTCTCTCAACAAGGGAAACAACAAGGGAAACAACAACAACAACAACAACAACAACAACAACAACAACAACAACAACAACAACAACAGTCCTGATATCATTGCCGAACGCTTTGCCAAGTTACGAAAGCAATCACCTACAACATGGGGTCCAGAATCAAAGACTAGCCCTAAACCTCTAGGGCCCCGGGACATGTCTGGAGAATCAAGACCAAATATCACCATGGATACCAATGTCCCACTACTTCCCAAGGCCCCGGACGCCATATATAGTCCGGCCCGAGGTACCGTGACTCCAGAAGCTGCACAGTTGCCGTCAAGTACCCCCCGCGGTCTGTTTTCTAGAACTGCCTCCGTTTCTTCCATCAATGGAACGCCTTGGAACCCACTGCAAAACAATTCCTCCAGCACTGCCCCGTATGGAACACCCTCAGGCGCATTAGCTCCCAAGACCTCCGCCAACGGAACTCCTTCCGTCAGTTCAACTCCGCACCAAGCTCCTTCCGCAACGTCCTCACCGCCCAAGCAACCTCAAATCCAAGTTTCTCCATCTCCAACTGCACCATCGCCTCAGATGATGACTCTTCCGCCTGGTAGCTCTTTGAGTCCCAGTCAACTTGCATCCTTGATGAAGAGTGGTATCCGCATTTTGTTGATCGATGTACGCACGAGGGATGAGTTCGATGAAGGACATTTAATGTCACAATCCACCATTTGTATCGAGCCAGATGCACTTCGGCGTCAAGACCTCTCAGCTTCAGATATCGGTGAGAGTCTAGTTATCAGCCCGGAACCCGAGTACAATCTCTTTGAACAGCGTGATCAATTCGATTTGATTGTGTTTTATGATGAAGAGACTCTGGATCTGCCTGAAGGTAAATCTAGTGATCCAGCAGTCCAGGCTCTCCAGTCTCTATACCGAGCACTCACTGTTCTCAACTATGGGAAAGACCTCAAGAATCCTCCGCGACTCTTGGCTGGAGGTATCGAAGCTTGGACTGATCATGCTGGGAAGTTCTCTCTCCAGAGTGCCCCCCCGTCTTCTACTACCAGCAAGGCAGACAGGAGAAAGGGCCTCATGACCAGAGGATCGCTACTTGGTGAAGGGAGCGTCTATGGATCGGCCCAGAACCGTCGTCGCAGAAGCTCTAGATATCTGCCCACGCCTCTTATGCGTGATGAAATCAAGAAATGGGAAGATACAGTCAAGGCGGACGAAGATACAGTTTCCTCGCCCATGTTTGCGCGGACACCAGAAGAGTTTCTTCGCAGATTCCCCAAAGTTACACCAGAGTCCAAAGAGTCCATGACGTCACCTGGCTCACCACCAAACCTCGCCATTCCCAGTAGTCGGTCACTTAGTCCCATTTCTTCTACAGTTGGCTCTACAGTTGGCTCTGGAAGTAAATCTCCCGCTACTTCGCCTAGTGTTGGGTCCAACTCCAACACCAGCCCCAGCACTGCCAGCAACTCTTCGTCGATTCGCCCAGTACCCAGGAGTCCCAACCCACAAGACCAAATGTTTGCTCTTCCGCCACAGCGCCCTCCGCCCGCTGTTCCCCGACCTAGTTACACGGGTCTGAGTCAGAGTGAAATGGATACGGACCCCCAGAGCATGAGCCGGCCATTAACCCGTTCGGGCGCCCGAAAGGGCGACACGTTTGATATTGGTCCTCCCGTTGGGCCGTACTACACCGGCTTTGTTAACCCGGGTAACTGGTGTTACGCCAACTCGCTTCTTCAAGTGCTCCGTGCTTCGGCTGGATTCTCACATGAAGTTACGTTATTTGCCACAACCCCTCGAATTTGGGCTGTGCCAAAGAAGGATGTGGAAAAAGATGGATCGCCTCAGCTTATGATGAAGATGATGGCGAATCTATTCTTCTGGATGCACAAGGGAGAGCATAAATCCATCATGGCCAAGACTCTTTTGGTAAGTTTGATTTTATATAGGTATTGGAGAGCAAGATTACATCCTAACAAGTATCAAAAAAAAAAAAAAAAAAAAATTCAGGAATATTCAAACCATCTGTGTCGCAAGGGCTCATTCAATGTGGCCTTTGGCAACCATGAACAGCATGATGTAGGCGAATTTGCCATCTTCTTGATGGACCAACTTGACGACGAGACGGACCGGCGCCGAAACGCTAATGCCTCGGTCACGATCAATCAAGAGATGAAGAGTGATATTCCGTCTTTGTATGGTGCCATGGATATGTGGCGTGGCTACCTGAAGACGAGTGACTCCATTGTCGACAAGTATTTCCGTGGTCTCCAAATTCAGTATATGGAGTGTATGCGCTGTGGCGATCTTCAGCGTACCATCAACGTCTTCTTCCCACTGTACCTCGCTGGATCCCCAGTCATATCGGGCCATCGCGAAATCTCTCTCATGGATCTGCTCCAGAGCCATTTTGCCCGCGAGGAACTTCCAGGCCGAAACTGTGAAAGGTGTAAACAAACCGGTGGTCTCCACTGGAACAGCCTTGCTCGTCTTCCACCACTTCTCGCTATCGGTCTCCCCCGCAGTAGCCCTAACGGCGGCAAGTCCCTCCAGCGGATTACCTGGGACTTTAACAACCTCGACCTTTCCCACTTTTGCGTTCCGAGGGATCAGTGCCAGCTACCGCCGGGTGAGAGCATGACGACGGACCCGGCGTTTAACATGGGAGTGGCGCAGTATGAGTGCTATGGTGTGGTTGTGCACTCGGGGACTTCACTAAATGGAGGTCATTACTATGCCTACGTCCGGAAGCAGAATGATCGGTCACCGTATGCGTGGTATCAGTGCAATGACCAGACGGTGACGCAGGTGGAGATTGGGTCGGGGACGTCGGCGGATCTGGGGCCGAGGGTTTTCAGGCAAGATTCTGCGGTGCCGTACATGGTGTTTTTCCGGAGGAAGGATTTCGGTATGAAATAGAATGGTTACTTTTAAGGAATGTTTTTTTTTTGGGGGTTTTTTTTTTCCCCCCCTCCAAGGCCGTATAGTTGGTGGAACGACGACAGTCTCATGGTCCGTGCATCGGGTAAACCCAGGGGGGGGTCCAATAGCTTGTCCAGCTTTGCCAGCTGCCACTTTTCTTGCCAGTCGCCGAAGAAAAAAAAATTAATAAGAATACGACAAGGCTTAATAGCAAGTTCCGCCGCGTTTGGATGGACCAGTGGTTTCAGGCACGACAAGGCTTTTTTTTTTTTTTTTGCTGCATCCACTTGTCACGCATCGTGACGTGAATCCATACTTTTTTTTTTCCTCTTGTTGTTGTTGCAATAATACAGCGCATAAATCAATTTGCGCCCACCACACAACTAAGGCCTGCCAACTCTGTTTTGCACTTCTGCGTATTGCTATAATACGCGCGACACTTCATTGTGTCGATTTTATATTTCTTCATTCATCCGTTTCCACCAATCAACCCACTCTTGTTCATTGCCGACTGCTCTAATTGATCGAATAGTCGCTGTATCGCGTCAGAATTTTTACGTGTATCTACCGACTTTCTCTGTACACGCGACCGACCGACATCATCCGACGAAAATGACAGACAAACTACCCCCCAACTTGTTGATGCTGTTTGCGCCGCGTCCACCCATCCGATACCTCAAACCGACCGACCATGCTCCCGCTGAGCGTAAAACTGCAAAGGTTTCTGGTTTGGCCGCTTTCCTGCCTGCACTGCAGCATTACAAGGAGACGGATGTTTATGAGCCAACGGAAAGTTGGCTAGAGCGCAAGGATCGACTGAAGAGGGAGAGGGAGGCTGCGGCGGAGAAGCTCAAGACTGCTGAGTGTAAGTCTACTACCATCATATCCGGAAATATACTATGCAACGCTGGAACCCACGCCGAGACCCTGCGACATGTGACTAATTTAGGCAATTTTGAAGTCAACCCCAGTGAAGACCCCAACATCAGAGGCGATGCCTTCAAGACTCTTGTTGTTGCTCGTTTAAGCTACGATGTTACCGAACAGGACCTCGAACATGAATTCGGACGTCATGGTCAAATTGAAAGAGTATGCATTCCATATATTTCAAAAACTTGCCATTGCTGGTACTAACGTTGATATAGATTCGTCTTATTAGAGACACTCATGCCGATGAAAAACCTGGCAAGAAGAAGAAGAAGAAGAAGCCCCATCGGGGTTATGCGTTTGTTGTTTTCGAACGGGAACGTGATATGAGAGGTAACTATATAGTCCCATCCCCATCCTCACAGCACCCCCTCCCTACCCTGAGAGCTTATGCAGGATTCGTGACCATGATTACAATGCGAAAGACCATGACGTACGACTTGTCTGGTTCCAGGTTTTGTACTATACCTGATGTGACGCGACAATGGCCGTTCGGTCTCCTGGTGCATCACGACTCCATAATCACTAGCCTCTTGAATTTCGCATGGTAAGACAAACTGGTAACTAACACCGGCGCCCTTGTGCGCTCGATACAGCCGCCCTTGATCAGTGTGACGGCATCAGACTCAAAGGTCGTGCTATCAAAGTTGATGTTGAAAGAGGCAGAACAGTCAAGGGATGGAGACCACGTCGGCTTGGTGGCGGCATGGGTGGTCGTAACTACACCTGTGTGATGTCTTCCCGTCCTACTGGACCCGGTGCCTTCCGCGGTGGTCCTCCTGGAGGAGGTGGTGGTTTCCGTAATGCATTTGACAGCGGACGGTCCAGAGGTGGTGGTGGTGGCGGCGGTGGCGGCGGCGGCGGCGGCAGTGGTGGTGGAGGTGGTGGTAGTAGCTTCCGTGGTGGCTTCCGTGGTGGCTTCCGTGGCGGTGATCGCAATGGTGGCCCCCCTACCGGTCCTAGTAGTGACCGCGGTGGCTTTGGTGGCCGTGGATTTGACCACGGAGGAGGCCGTGGCTTTGATGACAGACATGGTGGTGGTGGTGGTGGCCGTGAACGTGACGTGAGACGCTCTGGTAGCAATGCTGAACCAGTGCGTCCACGTGATGCCTACCGTGGAGATAGAGAACGCGGCGACCGTGACCGTGGTGATAGGGGTGACCGTGGAGACCGGGACAGAGGAGATCGCGAACGGGATTACGACCGCCGTAGGGATGACGACAGGAAACGACGTTATGATGAAGGGAACAGCTATGATGAACCCCGCAAGATTCGTCGCTACTAGTCTGGTAATTGGGTTAGTTGTAGGTGTTCCCTCGGTCACGGAGTCTTGTGTGCACTCCCAGTCTTTTTAATCCTTGCAGACTGTCGCCAAGGAGGTTTTTTTTTTTTTTCTTTTTCACGTTTGCACATCACGGTTAGAGGTAATGCTGTTTTCGGATCATCAGTCGGTTGTATTTCTACATTGGCTTGGAGGGTAGGTATCCTGGGAAAATGGTTGAGTATTTCGTTTTGCTCTTTTGTTATTCTGTTGTCTGCGTCGTCGGACCTACTTCCTGTTAACTCTTTGTTTTTGGTTTTTTTTTTCAACTCTCTTTCTTTCTTGCACCATTTCGTTTGTTTCTTTTTTGTTTTAGTCGATTACAGCATTTCAAGTATCTACTCATCCTCGCTCTTCTACCTTTTGAAATTTTTTTTTTTTTTCTTCTTTCACATTGTTCCATTTACCCCCATTTTATTCAAATTATCTGCGGTTATCCAACGCCATCGATCATCAAACTCTAGGCTGCTGCACACATGGGCAGTATTCATGTTGTTATTGGTTGAGTATGTGAGGTGAGAAGACAATTTTTTGGTGAATTTCTGTGCATGTGTTGCAGCCGGCCTGGTGTGTGAAGGTAAGATCAAAGCCAAGGTTTACTGCTGGCGATGCCGCCCCCATTTAAACCTACTCATTAGATCTGTTTCTAGCATCTTTGTAATAGCGTGGTGAATCTCAACTTGGTATAAGTGAATGGTAAGTTTTTCTTCAAGTTTCTTCTTCAGTGGTTGGTGTGTATGTATCAGTTAGTTGAATATCATCTACTTAGTTCAGCTCGTCTCGATTATATCTTTATCCAAAAAAAAAAATGGTGACACAAAATCTTGACATCTTTCTAAATCGGGTAGGCGGTGGACCCGCTATTCTTATCGTTATCGATAAGCCCTAGTCTGTGAAATTACAGTTGTAAATCAATCAAACTGGCAGGAACATCCCCCGCTAAAACTGCTCTCTAGAATTTTTTCTGCCGCTTTGAAAAAAAATTAAAAAATTAAAATTTTGAAATTTTGAAGCTTTTTTTTTTCTTTGACCTTTGATGGGAACCTTCACTTTTGACATTTTTATCTTCTTTTTTTTTTGTCTTGTGAATTTTGATTTCTTTTTTATTTATTTTATTTTCTTCATTTACTTATATCAACGATACCCCGCGAACAAACAGTCTATCGACAAAATTTCCATTTTCTTTTTGGGCTATACCAGGCACTCTGCTAGCAACGCCAGTCCCCTCACATACGACACACAAACAGTCCACAGATACATATTATCTACAAGATGCCCAAATCACGCAGAAACAAGAGCATTTCGTTGACGCAGGTGGACAAGAAAGGGCGTGAGCTCAAGGATAAGCTCTTCACCAATGTGCGCCAGGCGGTTAATGAGTACCAGCACTGCTTTGTCTTCTCGGTTGATAATGCGAGAAACAACTACCTAAAAACAGTACGCCAGGAGATGAGCGATAGCGCGTGAGTGGTTTTTTTTTTTTTTTTCCCTGATAGGTGGGAAGGTGGTCATTGGGTGGTACTGTAGTATGCTAGAGGCTACAAGTGGGAGTGACTAGAACGAGTACGATTGCTGGTTGCGCTCTTAATGATGCGCCAGTCAAGCCAGTCAAGCCTCTCTCTCCCTCATCCCGTCTTCTCTCTGCTTCTACCCACCTCTACACCACCCCCCCTCACCTCCCCCATTCGTTTCTCCCTCCACTCAACCCCCTCTTCATACTAACAATCTCCCCTTCCTCCTTCCTTCCAGCATCTTCTTCGGCAAATCCAAACTCATGGCCAAAGCCCTCGGCCTCACCCCCGAAGAAGCCCAAGCCCCCGGCCTCGAAAAACTAACCCCCCACATCCGCGGCCAAGTCGGCCTCATCTTCACCAACCGCCCCGCCCTCGATGTCCTCACCTACCTCTCCTCCATCATCGAAGCCGACTTCGCCCGCGCCGGCACCGTCGCCTCCCGCACGTTTACCATCCCCGCCGGCGTCGTCTACTCCACCGGTGGCGAGGTCCCCCCGGAGCATGATGTTACCATGGAGCATACCTTGGATCCCGAGCTGCGGCAACTGGGTGTTCCGACGCGCATGGTCAAGGGGAAGATTGTGTTGGGGGAGGAGGATGGCAGTGGGGAGGGGTATACAGTTTGCAACAAGGGGCAGACTTTGGATTCACGTCAGACGAGACTGTTGAAGATGTTCTCGGTGTGCATTAGCGAGTTCCGTATTCGCGTGGTTGCGTAAGTTTTCTGTTTATCCGAGATTATTTCGGGTTCTTTACTTTTGTTTTTCTTCTCAATAGTCACTAACATTGTTTTAACAGTTACTGGAGCTCTGCCACCAGCCATGTCATCGAGGTGGACCCTCTTGCCAAGGGCGAGATGGATGACTCTAAGTAAACTAGTTCTTCTACCTTGCTCTACTCTTCTCGTCTCTCACCTTCATGCATTGATGTCACGAGATCTCTCTCTCTCTCTCTCTCTCTCTCTCTCTCTCTCTCTGTGTGTGTGTGTGTCTCTTAAAAAAGGACAAAATCAAGGTTCTCCTTCGCTTCACGCTGACATGAAGTCAAGATGAACTTTCATCTTTGAGCCCTGGCTATTCACCAAAAAAAAAAAAAAAAAAAAAGGCAAGATCCATAGTACATTGCCCTCTTCATGTCTCTAATGGTATGACAAGGGCAAAAGCTATTGTATTGTAACCCGGGATAGCATCGGGACCGCATCATGTTTCGTTTTGGTTGGCGTTATTCGGCGTATCCATTTCGTTTCGTTTTAGTACATATACCTCGCGTGGTATATCGTTTTCATTTCATGGGACTTTTCAAGTCTGACCGTCACACCCAAGTCATTGATATCGCGACATGTCCTATGTGAATGAAGAAAACAAAAGCCGCACATGTGGTATGGTATTGAACAAAAACAAACCAAGTAAAGAGTAGTGTATGCACAAGCTTGGCCATCGACCACCTGCATCAACTTCCAGCCAAGCCACTAGCCCTGATACTATCAAAGTAACTCATGCGTGGCAAATTGCCAACGTCGTCCTTCATATAAATAGCTATATACCTCGTTGTAAATGCATATTGTTTACTTTCACCCATATATAGTATCCAGACTTTACCGCTGGAACGTCCCCTTTGGAAACAACCTCTTACTGAGAAGATCCATCATCAAAACCCCCAAACTTAACGTCAGTGATGATAGGTACAGAGGTAAGAGCATCAATTTCCGACATGATGGACTCATCCGTCGCAATACTCGTCATCACTTGTTCCTTCGTAAATCCCATCCAGAATCCGGGCACCTCACCGTGGGCCCTCTTGGATCTGTAAATCTCTTGGGCAACACCCCGCACTTGGCCGCAAGCAGTGCTGGCAGCCTTCCACACACGAGACAACTTATTCAGAGCACCAATGTTGAGTCGGATCTCTTGGCGAAGATCATCATCATCGTGTGGAATAAAATACAGAGCCCACTTACTTAGGTGGACGATGGATGACAAGGTGATGACGCAAGTAAAGAAATGTGTGTGAGATAAAAGCGGTACTCTTTGAGTAATCATCTTGCTAATATCGTTTGCCGAGCTAATGGTATGCCGAGTGTGGGTGTTGAAATCCTGTCCGGTCGTGACTGGCCGATGCTCAGCACATGAGGTGACATTTTTTGTGACTGAAGAATCCAGTTGTGAAAAGGGTTGGTGAAGCATAATCGAGACTCTGATAATAGGATTAGTATGCATTCAAGTTAAAGATGTAAGGGTTTTTTTTTATCTCAAAGGCAACTTACGCTCTGTTCATCATGGTCGCCTGGAACATCATCTCATCAAGCTGGAGCTGCTGATTAAGCGCGTCCCGCTTACTCTCGGGCAAATGTAAGCGCCAGTTGGTGAGCAGGGTTTCGATTTTACCAATATTTTCGTCTTCTGGGCCATAAAAGTCGGGAGTTCTCATCATGCGCCCAAGAATCCGAGCTGAAAGGATGCGATATGCAAAAGATGAGAAATCGCGGTCCTCTCCCGAGAAGTCGGCGTTCTCGAGATCATCTAGATACATGGGTTGAGGGATAGACTGGTCCAGATTGATAAAAACAAAAAAGTTAGTAAAAAAGATTTTTCCTTTTTTTTTTTTTTTAACACAGAGTAAGGGTCATTGTTAGGGGTAAACTTACGCCAATTACAAATTGTTCCTCTTCACAAGGGAGAGCAACATTGCATGAAGCATCGTATAGAGAAAAGTTGGTTTCTCTGTGCACACCAGCAACCATAGCATCAACAACATACAGATCCCACCAGGTACGACGCCAGCTCTCTTCTAAAACTGGAATTCCGCGGCCATGCAAAGTAGGGAACGGTCTCGTGTTCAAGCCAATTTCAAGAGCAAGACGCTCCACATCCATCAAGACTTGACGTGCTTGGTCACGCTGACAGCTACCATCAAGACCAACGAGCAAAAGAAGCATGGCTTGGACCAGGAATCCATCCTTGGGTGTTGATGGACTATAATAACATAGATTCTGGGCTTCTTCGAAAAAGGCAGCGCCTGCGGGATCCACACTGATAAAGAGAGATCCAACATAACGCATTGCTGCGAGCAGGTGATTTATCAAGCCATCCTTTGCCACGCGAAGCAGGTGTTCCTTTGGAAGCACAAAAGGGTGTGCGGCAAAGAAGTTATGGTAGAATGAATCAAGACATCTGTCGGGAATGGGTGCCAGTGAAGTTTGTGTTGTAACGAGACCCTTGCCCATGACGACTGCAGCTGCGGCAGCCGCGGCACTGGGGGAAAGAAGCAAATGAGAAGTATCATAGTTCCGCATCAGCTGCATATTGGAACCGATAGGCGTGGCTGAAATGGAATATGGGGAACTATCATCTGAATCAGAAGTATTGAGACCACCAGCATTATTGCCCAAGTTGCCTTGAGGCGAACCAGAGGTGGTTACAGGGACACCACTGTTCTGTCCTAGCAACATGGGGCAATTTGAACCACCACCACCACCACCACCACCAGTGCTGGGAGGAAGTTCAGCAAAAAGTTCATCGGGATCAGTTTCAGCCCGGCGTTTGTGCGGGTTGGTAGTTGTAGGCTTCGACTTGGGGCCCTTGTAACCCCGGCGAGAAGCAATGTAAATACACTCTGACTGATTTGCCTTACAACGGCTGCACGGTGTTGAGCCGTCACATTTGAGGTGCTTGGCTCGCTATAATGTAAATGAAAGGGAAGCAGATGATGAAACATTAGTAAATGAGTTATCGTGGGGTTCAAGGAAAGGGTTTTGGGGAAGAGGAAGCGGAAATGCGTTGCATCATGGGCATTGACCTATCCAGCTAGGTGGGGTGCTCTAGAGCTCTCATTTTGGCAGTTTTGGCAAGTCCGAGTTAATGTTGGTGATGGGGCGCCATTGGTAGCCAGTGAAGATCACGAATCAACTCAGCTCGCTCCGGCAATGAATGGAGGAATGAGAAAGTGCAGAAACTACAACAGAATGCTGCACTAACGAGGTCGGCGATGAGAAGGATATATGAAGGCCGAGAATATGAGACAAGAAGACAATGGGGAAAAAAAAAAAAAAAGGTAAAGTTTAGGTTTGCACATGGCGTTTGAAGATGATGAGAGTTCATAAAATAGACCAGACAGACAGAGACAACAGTGATCGGAACTTACACAAGAGAGACAGGCGGCGGATACAGCCTGAGGCATGCCAGCTGAGGCTGGAGTGCTATTGCTAGTGGCATTCGAGCTGGCAGTACTATTGTTGATGGAGGGAGGTGATGAAGACATTGTGCCATTACTGGAAGTTGCAAATGAAGCCTGGCCAGATTGTGATAGCAAGGACAAATTCGATGTTGAAGATACGGGATTGGAATTTGAGGTTGGGACTGATGAGACAGACACGGGGGTCTGAGAACCTTGGTTGGCGGCGTTAATCAAGTTGTGGCTATTGAGAGAGTGTGCATGGTGCTGTTGTTGCTCCTTCTGTTGGTTCTGTATGTTCTGTATGTTCTGGGTGTGTTGTTGTGGTTGTGGTTGTGGTTGTGGTTGTGGTTGTGGTTGTGGTTGTTGGCCTGGGGCAGCCATGTGGCGGGATGAATTTTGATTGTGGCTTTGGCCGGCATGGGTACCAGATTGTATTGTGTGAGAAGAAGGATCATGGTGGTGGCCATTCATATGGTGTTGATGATGGTGACGTTGTGACGACAGAGACGACAAAGACTCCCCGGGAGCTGAGCACATGGCAGGTCCCATGGATGCTAAAGCGTCAATTCCCGCTTCAGATGTCCCCGTAATAGTGCCTTCTAGACTCATGTGCATGTGCATTTGAGAGTTGACAGCCGCATCTTGAGGGATTTCGTTAAAACCCACGCCCATGTCATTGCCCGAGCTCACGCCCACGCCCATTAAACTATCGGAATTCTCTAGTGGCGTCCGTGTAGAATGAACACCATTTGTCATGTCATTCGCTCCATTGGAATACATGGACAATGCGGTGCCATCCTGTTGTAGTGACAATGGGCCATAGTGGTCCATTTGCGGCGGCGGGTGTTGGCGTTGGTGGTGATGGTGATGGTGGTCCAGAGAATGTGAGTTCTGAGACTGTTGCTGTTGAACAGCGTTTGAAGGAAAAGCAGATGTATTCTGGTGCTGTTGCAGGTTCTGCAGGGAGTGGTTCGGGTGTTGCATCGATGCAGTCGAGGGGATGGTAGTAGGAAAAGTGGTCGCCGATGACATGGACGCCGAGATTGAGGTCGCCGAAGATGAGTTCCCCGAAAGGTCCATGGAATATGGGTCAAGGCTCATGGGGATGGAGCCGTCGCTAAGGTTCAGGCGCGAAGGAGCTGGCATAAAGCTAAGCTGGCCTGCTGTCGTCATTGCCTGGGATCCTGCAACCGAAGAAGATATAAGAATCGGGTTTCCCATTGTATCAATTTGAACCATTCGCATAGCCATCTGCTGCTGCTGCTGCTGTT
The DNA here is from genome assembly GCA_002018255.1 of Bretziella fagacearum. NCBI lineage: Eukaryota > Fungi > Ascomycota > Sordariomycetes > Microascales > Ceratocystidaceae > Bretziella > Bretziella fagacearum. The sequence goes on along the minus strand of MKGJ01000091.1, from coordinate 36,926 downwards.
GCTGTTGCTGGAAATGATCATTGTGGCGCTTTTGCTGCAGCTGTTCGTGCTGCAGCTGTTCGTGCTGCAGCTGTTCGTGCTGCAGCTGTTCGTGCTGCAGCTGTTCGTGCTGCAGCACACTACTCTGCTGATTCTGCAGGTGTGTCTGGTCCACGACATTGACGCCTAGGGGTGTTTGGAATGACGACGATGGTGGATTGGTAAACATGATAATCAATCGGGCGAAAATAGTAATGGTTGATGCGATATAACGAAACCCGCTTCAATCGTGATGCGGGGTTAAGAAAGGCTGACAAATTTTCCAGCCTTGTACTTGCGTTTCTTGCTTGGGTACGTAGGTACTTTCAAGTTCTCTCCAGGGTTTACTATTGTGGAAGGCACAATATCCAGCCACCAAGTTGGTAGGTACTTACTCTTCGTTCCTTCCCCAAGTAAAACCAGTTTCCTCCCTTTCAAGCCCAGATCTGAAAGAAACAAGTACCTATAGTTGGTAAGTACTTGTACTTAGATAGTCAAGTACAAATGTAGGGTTTGTTTATGGACTCTTGTGAGCAAAATTCTCACCAAACAAAGAACTCCCCAAAGATGGTGTATGGGAAACTTGGCTTGTCGATATTTCCAAGTTTATCCCGAGAACCGTCAAAGATCAAAACAAATGTAAGATGTGATTCGATTGAAATCACATTCACTCCGCTCGGCGGCAAAATAAGAGCCGGTGGGTGAACAAAGAACGGACCCGCGATATACCGTGGGAAACAAAGATGGAAGTTGGTGAAGCTTGTCTTTTATGTGTTCAAGCCAGCAGGGGAAGAACCGGACATGGTTCCTTTTTTCATATCAAAAACTCCGCCGAAACAATGCTGCACGGGACTGGACAAGCTGGATCTTGTGGTTGAACTCCTTCTCTCTATCTTTTCAATCTGCCAGGCTTGATGTTTCGTACATCTTGTTCCTATAATGGCGTATGCAACTAAGTACATGGATGACTGACTATTGGGTGCTGTGCCTCTTTTCTCTTTTCTTTTCTTTACTCATTTCAGGGCCGGTGAGTAAAGACAATGGAATCAGGAGGGGATAAGAGGCAACCCGAAATCTCCGACGATACGATATCCGCCTATTCATTGCTTTACTGTTTGTCAAACTAGGTTCCGCTATGTAGTAAGTACCTACCTACATTCTATATAACATCCGCGCCTCGGTTTTCTTTTGGGCACTTTAATATCTCACACACACCACTCCGACTCTAACGCCACTGGGCATATACTACTCACTAGCGGCAAAGGAACAAAGACTACGTGGGCCGTTGTAAACCCCCCATAATCACAGTGATCAGATTGTTGTCATTTAGGATAACAAAGCCGATATTTATGGATGATCCGTGATTGTAGATTTTGTGATATCCCTCATCTGACTTGTCTCTTACCAAGTAGGTACCTATCTATATCTGCATAAGATCTTTCACCTCGGACACTCTTGACTGTCTCTGAAACCTCCTACACTCTGTTCCCTTCCGGACCCGACTTCAAAACGTGTTCTTTACCGTCCTTTATCCATTCCCCCATCAGTATCTTTTCTCTCTATTCTCTTCCCCCCCCCCCCCCCATCACCACACTCCCCTGCAGACAGATAGACAGATATCCACCTATCAAGACTCTATCCTCTTTGCTACTTCCATTCCATGCACTGCTGATTGATCTTCATTGCATATGTCTCCAACTTTAGCTCAGGATACCTGCCTGCCTTTCCTTCCTCTCGCACCGGTTCATTGCCAAGCACATGGACGATCTGTTTGCCGACCGCCTGGAAAGAACACTCAGTATGTTCCAGCCCATATGCTTCGGTTCTAATGACTTAGAGCTTACCAAGAGTTTGACATCCAAGACTTTGAATTTCTATGCCATGATCCGACGACCCGATATTCCTATAAAGCGATATTGCGATATTTCCAGTATATCGATACCTCTATGTTCCGAATTAATACCCCGATGCCGCGATGATACTAACCCTACAAACGCAGAATCCAGTCAACCCTACCTATATTGATATCGCCATTCCCATGCCATTACCTATCGATAGTCTATTATCATATTTGAATATGCTTTCCTCAACCAGGTCTACCTAGTGCCGACAGGTAAATTTTTGATTTTTGCTTTATTTGTTTCTAATCTTGCCTTGACGCTATATTAAGCAATATGAGGCAACTCATACATTATCATATCATCAAACGCCCAAATAGGAAAAACCGTGACGTCCATGGTTCATCCGCTCAGCTCCCCATCATCATGAGATTACTTCCTCCTTTTCGGCCGAGCCCTTGACCAATCACAGAGTTTTGTGTGTGGTGTCAAGCCTGAACAGATATCTAGAGTCCACGTCGATCTTTTTTTCTCTCCCTCTCTTTCTCTCAGAGACGGATATTATCATCAACTTGTCCCCCCATTCCATTTCCCCTAGTTCAGCATGACCCAGATATGAATGACATGTTCCATGTCCAATACATCCAGCCAAACCTAAAACTTACACACATAACAAAATGACGGCTCTTTTTTTTTAAAAAATTTATAAAAGTGTCACGTCACATGCAATATCCCTCCATAAACACAACACTGTCATACGACCAACATCAGCCCTCCGTCATTAAAAGTTGCGTCCAGCGCGAGCAGTTTTAGGCCAAAACATCTTGGGAGCTGCGGATGTTGTTCATGCGGGCAGCCCAGTTAGCAAGGTTAGCACGGGTGTTGGCAATGGCACCCAGTAGGCCCCACTGTGAGTGGACACCATCAATTCTGTGTGAAGAGTTGAGGTTCTTGACCAGAGTCAGCTGGTAGCAAGTAGCACTACCCTGGCGAGAAGCAATGACGGAAGAAGCCAGAAAGTACTCCCAGATGCGGAACCAACGCTTGCTGTACTTGGTCTCAACCTGGTCACGGTTGCCTATCCAGTTACGGTACCAGCGCCACAGAGTAGCAGAGTAGTGAACGCCAATGGTGTCAATGCTCTTGATTTCGAAGCCGGTAGCCTCCATGCTGCTGACATAGAAGCCTAGGGGAGTTGAGGCATCAGCACCAGGGAAGACATACTTGTTCATGAAGATACCCCAGTTGAGGTCCTCGTATTGCCAAGACTTGCGAAGACCAGCCAGTTGCATGAACATGATGCCATCGTCGTCCAGCATGTTATAGCACTGAGTCAGGAAGCTAGTAAAGTGACGGATACCGACGTGCTCAGCCATCTCAACGCAAGTAATCTTGTCAAAGCCACCCTCAGGAACGGGAATATCACGATAGTCCATGCACAAGAGCTTGCTCTGCTCCTCGGGAATACCCGACTGGCGAAGAATCGAGTTACCCCAGGCAGTCTGGTTGCGACCAAGAGTGATACCAGTGGCGCGAGCGTCAAAGTTGTGGCTGGCAAAGTTGACGAGAGTACCCCAACCACAGCCAATATCAAGCAGGGACTCGCCCTTTTGGAGTTGAATCTTCTCGCAAATAATGGCCATCTTGTTGTCCTGCATCTCCTCCAGAGTCTCCTCACGGTCAGGGTCGGAGATGATACCGGAAGTGTAAACCATGCGCGGGCCAAGGAACCAGCCGTAGAAGTCATCACCACGATCGTAGTGACCACGGACCTGCTCCTCGTCTGTGGATGAAATTAGTGACATGTTTGACGAAAAAAAAAAAAAAAAGAAACCCCTGGAAATATAAAAGGCATATGAACAAGAGAAGAACTTACCCTGAGAACGGGTGTGCATGATAGCCTCGGGCAACAGGCCAGTGAAGACAAACTTCAGCATGCGCCAGGTGAAGCGGAAAGTGCACCAGTCGTGGCGCCACTCCATAACCTCGAGGGCATCGCCGTTGAATTCAACCTGGCCGTCAAAGTACATTTCGAGAAAGGTTTCCATGGGGATCTTGTTCTTGCCGTGGTACTTGAGGCGGTCTGAGGCTTCCTTGAAGGTGAGGTAGAACTCAATGGGGCGGCCAGGGAGGGTGACTTTTTCATTGCGCCGGGGAGAGATGGACGAGATGACGATCCACCAAGCTAAAAGAATGGGGATTGAGGTGAAAAGAGCGAGGAAGATGGTGGTCTTTAAACCGCCACCAAGCTTCCACGTCAGATAGTAGGGAACGATGAACAGCAGTGAGCCCATACCAATGTTGCTAAAGGTATCAGAGCCGGGGCCATCGGCGGGGAGGGGCGCATTGTGGATAGTAGGGTACTGGATAGACAATGCAGGATTGGTTAGTGTATAGTTCCTGGTGTATTTGGTAATGCAAGACGATTGTGGAATATGCCATTACAAAGCTCAACACAAAGGTGGTGAGTCAAAAGCAGGAAGTGTCGTCGGCAAAGTGGCAAAGTTCAGAGTAGCGAGATTCCCATGGCTGAAATTTACGCATGATGGTGTGCAGCACAGTAAGAAAGGCCAAATCTCACAACCACCATCTTCTTCTTCAACCGCAGAACAGCAGCCACCAATAAGTACAACATCACGACAACCGCAGCAGTATGCCATATAACATGTGGCAATATAATATGAGGTCAAATTGGAGCGATGACTATACGTGCATTTGGTATCGCGGGCCGCATTTTCCCTATTGAGGTATCGGGGCTTGATAATGGACAAAGAACAATATCGGAGGGGGGAAGAAGGAGGGCGGCGGGCCAAAGTACTCACGTTGGTGGTGCGAACACCGCACTCCTCGGCCTTGACGAACTTGTCGCCAGTGAAAGGAGGCGTGTCGATAAATGAGAAATGTGCCTTTTGGGACGCCATGATGGGCAATTCGTGATATGAATGTGCTTTCTCTGACGGGAAAAGGAGAAAAGGTTGTGTGGAAGACAAGAGAAGGGTGAGAGGTGAGAGAGAGTTTTGTGCTCTTTTTATCTTTAGAGAAGCAAGGAGGAATATTAGATGGATAATGAGGGGCAGACGCCTAGGTTCATGGAAGATTATAGAGGGGAGGAAGGGGAGGGGAGGGATGGAAAGGACAGCAGGAGCTATTTGCAAAAAAAACAAAAACCAAAAATAAACAAGAAAAAAGACAACTGCTTAAAGCAAATGAAAAGGCATAGTTCGTAGAGCGGCTAATATGCTTTATACGGAAAGTAGTGGAAAGGAACCGTGTGAAGGGAAGGTACCCACGTAACTGAATTTGAAAGGAACCACACAGTGAAGTGCATGAAGCCAACAGTGTACCTACCTACCTCTTACCTTGACACAAAAAGTAGAGAAGGACAGCTATCAATTTCTTTACCAATGGCATACACTTATTGTTTCTGTATGCATCTATACTTTGCTATACAATGAATTTCTCCTGCGCAATGATGAGGTATCCTTGTACCCAGGTGAAGTAAGTACATACCTACCTAGGCTACAAGCTTGGCAGTTGCCGAAGCGCACAAACATGTTCCTCCAAAAAAAAAGAAAAAAGAGACAAGAGGGGCAAGAGAAAGGAAAAATAAAGTGGAGCCAGAGCCGGTATCCACCCACTTGACAGGACGGAAGGCAAGTACCCATTTATGGAAAGAAGCAAAAAATAAGATGACAACGTGTAGAACCCTAGGGCAAGTAGATGTCAATTGTGTATTGTGGTTGTGTTTATAAAGAGAGAGAGGGGAGAGAGTGTGAGAGAGCTGGTACTTACTGGGATATATTGGATAAGCTTTGCGTTGGACTTGAACCATGTTCACCGAATCTACATCATACATGATATCTGCGTCAACAAGCCGAGAACTTGATGTGTTGCACTTTGAACCATTGAAGTATGCGAGTCTCGTATACAAGTAGATGTAGTACATATGCAAGTACATGATTTACTCTATTCCCGATGACCTCCGTAGCCGACGGGAACGGAGAAACAGGAAGGTCCATTACGATTTTCATGCAAGTACACATGCTGTAGCCTTCAGCGACCCGTCTAAAATGTTGACAGATATACCACAACCTGCACCCAGGCAAAGTCTGGTCTCGTGCATTACACCGTGATCTGCAAAACGAGCGTAAGCAGCAACCATTGTCTTCCCAAGGAGGGACCAGAAAAGCCAGCCATCAACTCCTACTTCAACTCCTGCTTGTTTCCTCTCCTCCTGCATGTGCCCCCTTCCCATCAACAATCCCAGAGAATATTCCTACGATCAGATTTTACAGACGAAACTCGCTTATCCTTCATATCAGTCGGACTTGACAAGCATCTCCCTCTCGATTTGATTGGGCACATGAATATTACAGCGGGTCAGAGGAAAGTAACCCACCCACACAGTCTGGTTGCACGAAGGTGACAGTTTCCTTACTTCGGTCGGTTCTTGGCGCTCAGGGCACCTTCGATTTGCAAGGAAAAAAAAAAATAAAGAGAAAAAAAAAAAGAGGTGCTGCATATAAGTATGTAAGTTCTTTCCCTTGTTGGGTTTTCCTTCCTTTGACGTCGAGCTTGCAGGAAAAAAAAACAAAAAGAGAGAAAAATTATAAATAAATAAAAGGCCCTAATTGTTCAGGGTTCGCGGTAAAACTCTATAGGATCTAGCAAAAGATACCTGTCTTCACAGGCCATATCCCATCAAGATGCAAAGTATCGTGAGTTAAAGTCACCTCCCGATCCAACGGTTTGTTTTATCCATCTTGCATGCCCGTGGACGCTTTGCCAAGAAACCCGACCGTTTCGTTTCAAAGTTGCGTTAAATCATGCTGTAAGTACTACTAAAGAACACTCTCAAGCAACTGCACGCAGCCGATCACTTCTGGGAGATACAAGCACGCACGTCTGCAACTAGTCAGTATGGCGAGGCTGTAACCACAGTACCAAAGATTTACCCGGTGGTAATGATCGCTTCCCTTCCATCGAACAAGAACGTATATACATACATAGGTGCAGCTCACCCCCTGTCATTCATCTTCATGGATGTGAAAAAACACGTAGTCTTTCTTAAACGGAACAAGACATTGTTTGACTCTCTTGTCAAGCGATCGTCAAAAGCTGTAGACGCCATGGAATGTGTACTTGGTTTAGCTCCGACGCTTAGCGGCTTTCGGCCGGTCCCTTTAAGCTTTTTTATTGGTTGGTTGGACATAAGAACAGGGTTGGCAACACGAATCTCTGACCTCTGGAAGCTAAGAAGAATATAGGTAGCATTCCTTCAACCGCAAAAGTGGGATGACGCAAGGGATAAACTCTGGAACGACACATTGCGAACCCTTTTTTTCTTAACCGAGGAAGCCGCCATCTATTGATGTGGGGGTGTGTATGGTTACTGGCTATCGGTTAAGTGGGTCCAAGGCTGAGCTCTCTTTGCGTGAAAATTCTTCGTCTTCTAGATTGATGAAACCTTTACAATACAAGTCATTCATCATTCAATCAATTGAACTAGCATCTGATACATCATTTGTGGATAATTAATACTATGATTTGGCGCTTATGAAAGTAGTCAAGTACATGAATATCCCTCATACTCATGTCTACGTAACCATCCCCATCCACCACCAATGCACCACCGAGCATTACATGGCCATGCTCCCACTCTACAGCTTGGTCTCCTCTAAAACTCTCCCGGCCCCATTCCACCCGCCACCCGCCACGCGTCCGCTCACCGCTCTTCTCCTTCCCTTTCCCGTCAGCATCTCCCCGTCCAGAACCCACCCAATCTCCTACCAGCCGTCCGCAATCACCCAGGAAATCCATCGTTTACCCTCCCATAACCGAGACAGGCCCTCTGCAAGAAGCCAGCGAGACCCAACAATATTCGGCTGCATGAGGTGTGCCGAACATGTTGAAGAATGGCTTGTTGCTAGGTAGCGGGCGGGTTTCGCGGGAAGGTTAGATGAGGCTGGTGCAGTGTGATGTATACAGTCATGGTGTGACGAGATTGGATACACGTAGAGGCGGAATTGTGCAGGTTTTACTTGGATGTTGGTATATTGCAATGCGTTGCAAACGGTGCCAGGTATTTATGGAGGTACAAGTGCACCGTCTGCCACACATTATCATTTAGAAACCTTTACATGTTTTTCGCTTGTACAAACACTCCAGGTTTGGGTGAGATTGATGTTGCTGTCAGTGTAGTCATGGAACTCCTATAGCATCTGATTACATGCTATTCGTTCCATGCTCTCTTATCAATGCGTTCTCGTCCCGTCTCCATTCGCTCTTAGATGCATCTTAGACTTGCGATGCTATGTCGATATATATACAATATTCCTAATTAGCCAGAATTAACCACTCTGTTCACAAATTAGCTCAATCTAGATCCTTGGAGTTCTCCAGTATGCATCTTGGTAGAGTCGGTGACCAAAAAGCAGGCGATATATTATGTAATAGATACAACGCGGCCGCGATAAATCAGTACATTGTAGCTTGCGGATATAAAACATTAGTTGCGGGGATTTATAAATCATACGGCATGGCGTGATATCGTGAGGTTGCTCGTCTGGGGGTTCACCATCACCTATCTCAAGAGTTGTGATTTAACAAAAGAGGGATGGCCAATATCCCTGACTTGGCTTATTAAAAGGTGGGACTATAGTATGGGTCACAACCCTACCAATAGTGGTAATAACGCAACTAATATTGACATCTTCCACACGACAGCCATTGTTGTATCGAAAGAATCCACTTATTTTTTTTTAGTTAATGAGTATTATCAACCCTAATATGGCCCTTTATATGAAACCCTTGAGCTGCAGATATACAACAACCGCTTCTTCGGCATTCTTCAATCCGTGACGCTCTAGAGTCAACCCTGATGATCATCACCGGCCGAGTATTCAATGTCCCCAAAGAACCAGTACGATTTTTTTTTTAATACTTTCACTCCTACTTTCTTACCGATACCGCCCTGAAAATCACAGAGGCAGTGTATCTACCTACACCCAATGCATGTCGTTCTGGCTAGTAGTGGTGTGTCCCATGGTACGGAGTGAATGATGGGCAATGTCGATTATGTGCTCAGATGAAGGGGGTAAGAGAGGAGAGGGGAGAGAGAGAGGAGAGGGGAGAAAGAGGAACGACCACTACTGATGGACGATGGGCGACTTGCTCGTCTAGCCGTGACAATTCTAAAAAGGGAATAGCGACTAAGCCTGACAGACAGCCGGAACCCAGGCACTTAGTGTTTGTTGATAATCCCTTGGAAGATGCCGTTCCTAGTTTGATAACACACTATCACACTGTTCAATGTTTGCGGGTTACTGTTGTACCTATCTACCTTGTTATCTCTTTGACCTGCTTGATTGTTGTCTAGAGACTTGCGAACCGACTGGGGTTCGTTAACCAACCCTTTCCAACATGGAACTCTTCATCTCCCCCCCCCCCAGGACATACCTACCTGGGTACACCTTGCACTAGAATGTGAATGAGGCTGTGAACATGCAAAACATTTCCAAAGTTACAACGTAACGGTGTTGCAAAACATTTGGAAGGGTCGATGAAACCAATCGTCAAGCAATGGGAGGGGGTTATGCCCTTGGCAAATTGACCCAGGGTTCGGGGTTCCGGGAAGGTTATTATCAACAGAGGAAGAAGAGACAACCAAAGAGCAAGAGAGGGATCAGAGGAAGAAATACCTCTTATTATTAATGCGTTGCATATTCTATAATGTTTGTACAAATTTTGCTTAACATTTTGTTCAGTCCGTACGGAATAGAAGCCGGCGGTAAAAAAAAAAAAAAGAGCATGAATTTCTTGAAAAATTCGGATGCCAAAAAAAAAAAAAAACCATTTATTAATATCCCTCGAAAAAGATTTATTTGTCTTGTAAGCTTGATACTAGACCTTCAACTATACGAGCCCCTGATAAAATCAATAGATAATCTAAGCAAGAGACGAACTCGACTTGGGACACAACTATCGTCGGCCCTTTGCGCGTGGGTCGCTGATCTTTCTAAGCATAGCATCAACATCATGACAAACTTTGTCGATGAAGCAGGTTATTGGGCAATCCATAACGTCATTAAAAGATCGGTTGTTGTCTCCTGATTATCGGTTCTTCTGTTAGAAAAGAAAAATTCAAATCATTAAAAGAAGAGATATTTATATATGGGCTTTTTCGAAACCTTCCCCCCCCCCGCAACAAGGTATGAGACTCTGAATGAGTTTGACTAAATCTTCATGATGAGTTAAGCGTCGTTTCTTGGTGTCCCGTCTGCCATCTGCTGTCTGTCTCACCTCCCCTACCCCCTATCTCGTCACTTCACCAACTCTCTCTTCTTTTCTTCCCGGATTATAAAATATTCAAAATATTCAAAATATTCAAAATATTCAAAATATTCAAAATAAAAGTAACCTTGAATCCTGACACCCAATGGAGTCTACGTAATAAATCCCCTCCTGACAGCTTTGAGACCAATACTGAAACAAGCTCTATCCCGCATCAGAGACACCTCAATCCCCCCCTCCCTTCCCCTTCCACCCTGGGGAAGAGGGGAAGAGGGGATATATGCTGTGACCCCCGGACGTTTTGCTGTTTACAGTATCAGTAGGCTATGCGGGAAAGTTTTTCGCGGGTATGAGCGAGAGCAGAAATGGCCAATGTTTGGGCCAAGCAAAGTATGCTTTTATGTTTGTTATTCTTCCGAGAGTTAATGGTTAGTTGTTTGCTCTTTGGTTTAAAAAGGATCTCAATTTTTGGCGCCAGAATCCCAAGACCAGAAACGAGTCGATCAAGACCAGTAACCGGAAACAAGACCTACCTCCCAATGATGACCCAACCAAGTCCATACGTGCACGCCCCTCTTCCAAGTTCAAACTCCCTAAAAGAGCCGGCATGCTTTCACTATGACCGCAACCGCAACCGCAACCGCACCGTAGCATCCACGAATTTCCCGTAAATTTGAACACCACAAGGACACCCTCTCCTACGCCTCAAGAATTCACAGCTGCAGCTAACCAAGCCAACATCATGCAAACAATTTGCTGTCCCTCCCACCACCGACAATCACTAACGGCCTGTGCTCAGGCACTAACAAGTGATCTGAGTACTAATGTCTACGCAATCTAGGGCGATTTTGTAGAAACACGGGGGAAGAGCAGCAGAGAGGCTCATAAGACTGAGAAGAAAGAAGGGGGGCGAGAGATGAAGGGGTGTGTGTGTGTGTGTGTATGTATGTATGTATGTGGGGTGCGTCTCTAGGAAGAAACACTCAACCGTTAGAGACATGCCGGGTGGAAAGAGAGGATAGAACAAAAGACAGCGCAAAGACCCACAGATACACACGTAGGTACCTACACGTCAAAACTATGACTGTAATATACCGGAGCCCAAAAAGACATAAAGCAGCTGCCGGTCCGCCATTCAACTTCTCTTTCTTGTTCCCCTTCTCCTCCGTGTGTCTCTCCGGCTTAGAGTCCCATCATAGCATATTTCCTCCCCCCAAATCTCCCCTCTTCATTTCTCAGACTTTGATATTCAATAGTCTCGCCCTGGTGGCTTTATTCGTTTTCTAATTAGTATAATTTTTTTCCAATATTTTGGTTTTTATTGTTTTCTTTTTTTTTCGATTTCTTTTTTTTTTCACTTACACGAGTTAAACCCTTAATCCTCAAACCCCCCCCCCCACCCCCCCACACACACACAACCTTCAAAATGGCTCCTTCAACTTCCTACCTGACGGTCTCGTCCGTCTTCTTCTCCCTTCTTTCAGCTGCTGTCGCTGCTGACCCCAGCTCTGCTTCTTCCTTCACCGACTCCACCTCCGGAATCGTCTTCCAGCGCTTCTCTTCTCCCCAAGACGCTAATGTCGGTGTTGCCCTCCCCCAGACCTCCAGTGACTCTTTCATCGGCCAGCTGTCTGTTCCTCTGAGCAACGGCGCCGGTTGGGGTGCCCTCGGTCTGACCGGCTCCATTGAGGACGGTGTCTTCGTTGCTGCCTACCCCGATGGAAAGGGTGGTGTCACTGCCTCCCTTCGCAATGCTGATCAGTCCGAGGTCTCGGGTGACTTCAAGATTCGCACCATCTCGCAGACTGTCGACCAGTCGTCGCTTCTGTACACTTTTCTGTGCCAGAGCTGCCTGGGTACCTCCACTGGCGTCAACTCCCTCAGCTCCACTCTCGGCTTCGGTATCTCCAACGTCGCCGTCGCCGACCCCACTTCGTCCTCCACTCCTCTTGGTCTGGCCGTTGCCGGTAACGGCACTTTCACTGTTGATCTGGCTGCTGCTCGCAGTGCCGAGTTCGACGCCGTGGCTGCCAAGGCTGCCTCGCAGCCTGCTGAGCTGAAGAAGCGTGACCTGAGCGACCTTTTGTCCTCTCTTACTGGTGGTGCCGCTGGTAACGTTACCGGTGGAGCTGGTGACCTCCTGTCTAAGCTCGGCTCTCTCCTCGCTGTTGGTGGCAGTGGTAACGCTGCTGGAGGTGCTGCTGAAGGTGCTGCTGGAGGTGCTGCCGGCGGTAACGCTGCTGGTGGCCTGACTGATCTGCTTGGTGCCCTCCAGAGCAAGAGCTCTAGCAACGCCACCCGTGGTGTTGGCCGTGCTCGCAACAACACTGGTGCTACCCGGGGTGCTCGCAACCAGACCACCAAGGCCGCTAAGAACGGTACCCGCGCTACCCGCAAGAACAAGACTGCTAATGCCGCTACGAACGGTACTCGTACTACCCGCAAGAACAATACCGCTGCTGCTGCTAAGAATGCTGGCCGCTCCATCGACCTTCCCCTCGAGGAGCGTGATGAGCTCCCTATCCTTGAGCGCGGTGTTCTGGAAGCCCGTAAGAACGGCACCAAGAAGAACGGTACCCGTGCCTCGCGCAAGAACAAGACTACCAACGCTGCTAAGAACGGTACCCGTGCTACTCGTAAGAACAAGACCGCCAAGGCCGGCAAGAACAACACTGCCGCCTCCAAGAAGGCCGGCCGTGCTATCTTTGAGCGCCAGAACCGTAGTCCCCCGCGCGCTGCTGCTAACGACAACAACAACAACGGCCCCGACCCCGCTGCTAACAACAACAACGGCCCCAACCCTGCTGCCAACAACGCCCCTGCCGGCCCTCCCCGCTACAACCGCATCCAGCAGGTCCGCCGCTTCGTTGAGGAGTTCCTTGCCAAGCGGGCCATTCTCACTGAGGAGGACATCTTTGGTGATGAGGATGAGGATGACTTTTAGATTATGGCGTTCGAGCTATGATTTGTGAGATGTCGCCATTATCTCTAGGGTGTTTTTGTTTCTCTTGATGTTGAATGAATCGTGGATGGTTGCATGCTGGCTTGTGTCCTGTCGATCGTTTTGTGTGTCCGGCTTCTTTTCTTTTCCTTTTTTTTTTTTTTTTTTTGGTGTGTGAAGTTGTTAGATTAGTCCTGAGATTTAAACTGGCATGTTAATGTCGTAAAATATTGAATAGAAACGAACTTTTGTTTTTTTTGCTTTTGATGGTATCTAAGAGAAACTAATAGTCCCTAATCTGCTTTCCAACTTTGAGCCTTGTGTTAAGATTTTGAATTTGAAAATTATTTGTGCGTGTAACCAAAGAATAAGGCTATTTGGATTATCGAGGAAGGTGTGTCGCCGTACCTGCTCTGTTCATGTATTACTTGTGTATATAAGTGGATATCTCTTATCGGATATCAACACTTCATGTGATTGGGTAAACTTATATAATTAAGTCATTATGTAGTTGGGACAGAGTCGTGTACCTCTAGCTACTATGACATGTTAGTATTGCGTCGACGTGATGAGGCCGTACAAGACCTTTGGACTCCGGCCTTGACAATAATGGTTGAATCAGGTATATACCTACATACCACTTCGCCCCCATACTGTGTACGCCTTATGTACCTACCTACATAGTATGTATGTACCTAAAAAAAAAAAGGAACATTCACAAGTCACTTCAATATCTCTACTTGATTGTCTACACTGTCCAACAGTTCACCTATATCAAGGTCGAGTTTACCTACAAGTCAATGATAAAAATCCCAATTAACAAGGGGGGGGGGGGGGGGAGGGTGTGTATTTCCCAACAACATCCCCACTCGACAGAGACGGACAGATGTAAATTTTGAAATCGCAGTCGCTGTTTGTAGAACAAACTCGTTGCTCCGGTCCCGAGATGTTCCACAAAGAAAATAGTATAAAGACGACCCCATCTCCCTCTTCTTACGCCATGCCATCATTGGTCCTTTCTGTCCACCGCCCATAACTACACTATCCCAACATTCTCATTCACCTCTCAGTCTCTCAAAATGGCCTCCATTTTCGCCCAACACAGGCCTCAACCTGTCCACCAACTACCCTCCATTGTTCACCCCCAATAACACCTCCCCTCCAGGTCATCGGCGCCTTTGGCGCCATCTTCATCCCCCACATGATCTCCGCCTCTACAGCCAAAGCCCACAGCCTCTACGACCTCGCCTAACCCCCGCCAAACCATCTCCAACATCTCCCACCCCGACAGCAAAATCGACAAGGCCATCAAAAACCGCATTCTCCGCGCTAAGGCCGCGGCTGAAAACGGATTTGAGACTCTTGGGGGGGTTTTCTTTTACTCTAGTGCCATCGTGGCAGCGAACGCGGCGGGAGTTGACGCTGTGTATCTGAATTTGTTGGTGGCGGCTTATGTGCTGTCGAGAGCGTTGTTTGTTTATGCGTATGTGGTTTTGGGTGCGGATCGCTCCATGGCGCCAGTGAGGAGTTTGGCATGGGTGGCAGGTATTGTTATTACCATGTCGTTATATGTGTTGGCGGCGCGCAAGTTTTCCCTAGACGGACGGAGTGCATCGTTTGATTGGATTAAAGATTAAAAGGGCGCTCAGCCACTGGGGACGAGGCCATCGGGGAAGTGTGATGTTAGGAGTGTTGGATATTCGCACGGTTTCTGCTGTTATGAGTATTTTCTACTTGCGATACTGTACTGTGTGAGTGGCCATCAAAATTCATGATATCCGGTCGTCGTAAGTGGGGTGCATATATAGAGATCCGCACTGCAGACATATTCATAATACCGATTGTGGCATAAAGATCCAAGTATATTCGTATACATACTTACAATGAATACAATACCCGATGACCCGATGATAAGCTGCTCTTACCTACTTGTCATCATGTTGATATACAAATAGTCTCCACCCCCTCCTCGGCCTTCTGAATCATTCTCACCTGCCAATCAGCCACCTCCCGAACGGCGTTGGCGCTCAATATGTCCGCATATGTACCCTATGTACCTACTCCCAATCTGCAGTACCACACGTCACATTTTTGTCCCTAGTCAGAAAGCTTATCATGGCGGCTTCGCTTCGTCGTGCAGTCGAGTATCCCTCCCACAGTACGTACTTTCAGCAGTCGGGCAGAGTGAAAAGTGACCAATATTGCTTACGGCCGTAGCCCTGTTAGAACATGTCTTTAACCAAAAGGAGGTCCTTACAATGTGGAAAAGGTGGTGGAACGTAATAAACCTGGTTTTTAAGAGGTGGTGTTCGGAGAATTGTTTCTTGTATCAAAAAGGAATTGAGCAAAAGCCAATATGATGATACTGCAAATGTAGAACGCTGAAGAAAATGATATTTATATAGAGTTTTATAGATCCTAGAGAAAAAGAAAAGAAATAAATCATATGTATCATCAAACAGACAAGTGAACTGAAACTAGCATCCTCACAAAAATAATCATGAAGAAAAAGAGAAAAAAGAAAAGTATCAAACTAAAGATGGGTGGGGGGGGAATCGAGAGAGCAACAAAATGCTAAACAAAAGAAAAGGAAACACAAACAATAAAAAATATATAGGGAATGAACAGACTCCGTCTCGGAATCCATTCGATATAGACCAATCACGGCTATAGAACTTAGTGCTCCTCAGTACCAACTTCGGAAGTACTGCCAGCTTTGGCCTAAACATCTTCATCCACCTCAACCTTGACAATTGACGGCCTTCACCGGAGCAACTGTCTTCACAGCCGCCTCTACAGACGATCCTTCAACAGGACCCATCGCCGCCGCAGAACCCGAGGATTCACCATCAAGCTCCGCCGGTGCAATAAACTCAGGCATGTACTCTTCCTCTTCCTCATCGCCTTCATGTTCATGAACCGAAGACTGGCCCGAGATGATTCCACGCGCATATGATCCAGTTGCCCATTGCTTATTCTTAGCCGCAAAGCTGGCGCTGCTCGAAAATACGCCAATCCCGTGGCCATCAATGTCAAATCCCCTAGCACCGTCCATAAGGTGTCGACTTTCCTCTTCAAGGCCTTCTTCGTTCAGGGCACGTTCTTCCAGCGCACCGTCATCGATGCGGGCGACAAAGACAGAGGCAATCAGGACAAAGATACCGCCAAGAGCAAAGACATACGACATGCTGCGGTCACCGGGAGTACCGCGAGGCTTTTGCCAAAAGTGAAAGATGAGACTGGAGCCTAGGTTGGCTACAATTTGCGGTGCGGCAATCGACATGTTGTGAATACCAAGAATCACACCAGCATCGTCATGCTCCGCAGCTTCATCAAAACCCAACTCTGGGTTGCGCGTAGCGTCAAAACTGCCCAAGCCAGAGGGCGTCCGGAAGGGAAACCACTGCATTGCCAATTCCTGTTGTCTCGCTTTGCGGACGCGCAGAAGCGCATCACGACGGCTAATCTCGGCGGAGATGATGGCCCAGGGCGCCCACAGAGTCAACGCCCAGGTGATGCCAATATAACCAATCAGGATAGTAGCAACCTGGACAGAGCGTACAAAGATGGTGGCAAACAAAGTGGCGGCGAAGAAGAGCAGGGAGATGAACCACGCGCGCTTCAGAGTCAGGCCGGGGATATGGAGGCTATCCAAAAATGAGGCCGGCTTGCCAGTAGTAGGGGCACCAACGGGGGGGGCTCTGTCGTAGGTAGGGGCAATAAAGAACGGAAGCAAAATGTTGGTAGCAAGGGTCACGATAGCGTTGATAAATAGCGCAAGGGTACCAATACGGATCGCCTCCTCGTACAACTTTTCAATCTCGTGCTCGCTCATGTTTGGGTTCTCCTCGAGGAAAGGCTGCACATACAGATCACCAATGTACGACGAGGTGTAGAACAGGAAGGGGAACCAACCGATCCATGAAAAAAGTTGCACGAAGCAAACACGTTTGATCTGGAGAGGGAGGCGACGGATAGAGCGAATGAGTTGATAAAAGAACCCAACAAAAGAAGGTCTAGGCTTAGCAGGTTGACCGGAAGCCCTAGGGTCCTTTTCATGAACCGTGGCCGTGCTAAGGACAACTGTAAAAGCGAGACAAACGCTAACAATGGCACAGAGGGCCTGGAACTGGGCGCTTCCAAGCCAGGGAACATAACGGTGCAGCTCAACATAACCAGAAAGGTAGCCAACAATGTTACCAATACCAGTCATGCGACTAGCCATGGAGTTTGCAGCTTCTTGTTGGTGGGCGGGGGCGCAGTCCACAATGAAGGCACGGATGGCAGCCTGGACGGTGTTGACTGCAATGTCAAGCACATAGACTCCAATGACAGCCACACTAATGACGATGTTCTGTGCCGAGTCCGTCGTCGATTCCAATCCAAAGGCTTCAAGTGCGGCAGACACAATCTCCTTGGTCCAAGCCAAGAAAAGCAGAGAAGCAACAGTTGCAAGAGTACCAAACAGCATAAAAGGCTTGCGTTTACCCCACGACAGACGGCAGTTGTCACTAAGCAGGCCGATATAAGGCTGCACCAGGGTACCAGTCAGCGGCCCAGCAATCCACACTAGAGCCATGTGAGACTTGCTCAAACCAAGCGAAAGCAAATACGGCGATCCGTTGCTTAGTTCAACCGACCAAGCAATCTGGAGACCTCCGATGCAGATAGTCAACAGAATGAGATACCAGACGCTCTTAGTCTCCACAAATTCCGGCGCATATGAAGTCGACGCATGCGCAAACCCGGGACGTGCGGCCAAAGCGGCACCGGCAGTCGGGATAGAGAAATCGGGAGTTCGTGTGCCATGGTTGGGGTGTGAATTGGTGGGTGATAGCAGAGGAGATCCTTCGTTGAGAGGGTCAGCATCGGGGTCGATGATCTGACGACGTACCGGCGTAACGGGCGTATGAACGTCAGTAGAGGACTGAGCCTCAGCCATGATGACGAAGTATAGTATTAGCGTCTGTAGGAGAAGAGCTATATGACCTTTTTTTCGATGCTGCTAGAGGTAGTAGCCGTCACGGGAGAAAGAAAGCAGGAGAAGGAGAGAAAGGGGGGGGGGGAATGGAAAGAAGAAAAAGAAACACGGCAGGGTGCCGCAAATGTATAGAAATGGATGGCGACAGTCAATGACAAGTTCGGTATCGCACTGATAAACAGGGCAAGATTTCAGATAAATGACACAAGCAACAAATCCATGGACTATTTTCTGATTTTTCTTTTCTTCAAACATCAAGCTGTCAGGCCCGGCCCTTACAGATAGATATCGGGGGTGGTGAAGGAATCGAAACACACCCTAGCCAGCTAACAAGCAACCTTTGCATGAGCTGCAGCAGCAATGCAGATGTAGATGCATATGCAATGTGAATGGCCACTAAAGAAGCAAGTATTGGCAGATGCAACACGACTCAAGAACACTGGATAAGAGTCAACAAGATACAAAAAGACAATGACGATACCAGCCTCTGGCGTGTAGAAATGGAGTAAACCAAGACTTTTTTGATACTTTGATGGATGGGATATGGATGGGACAAGACAAGGAATATGAGGCGCTATCTTATGGCCTCCAAGATATCACGCGGTGTTGGATTAGGCTTTGGGCGTCAATAAAGGACGAAACAGGACGAGGAAAAAAAAAAAAAGAAAGAGGGATGGTGATCTAGGATCTAGAACCTAAAAAAAGTAATCCAAGGCTCGAGGCGGGGGAAGGGGAGGATGATTCGACAACTGGAGGCGATGATTTTTTTTCTGGTGTTGCCAGCGCATTCGCGAGATGATGAATCGGGGCAAAATAGGTGGGAGGCTGGCTGAAATGGAGAAAGTAGGAGATGGAAGAAGAAGAAGAAGAAGAAGAAGGGGAAAGAGGGCGAAGAAGAAAAGAAAGAGAAACAATCTCTCGAATAAATCATTGCATAAGTTGTGACATTATTATGTTATGCCTAAAACAGCAAGATCGATTTATGCAGAAGATGCACACTTAAGAAGAAACCCTAATTTGGATATGAAAATGGGTGAATTTTTCTTCATCAACCCCTAATTCTGATAGATCTGTCGGCCTTGACCTAATGTCTCACTGGGACCCAATACTAAACACTCTAGAGGGTACCTACTATTTGATAGACATGTTACAAACAAGATGATCTCAAAGGGGGGTCTGAAGCACCTACTCGACATCATTAAGAGTACAGACAGAACATTGTCTAATAGAGACTCTTCATGGTAGGACTCTGATCTCTTGACTAAGCCCTTGAGCTCGTTTGTCAAGTCTCAAATCTGGCCATTAGTCAAGGTCATGTTGTCTACTAACTGATTGAATTGGTCCTTGCACTCCATCAAGGCCGGGGAGACAATGGTATGCTTACTTGTTGTAGATGCAGAGCCGCTGAAAATAGCATTGATTTGCTCGGGTAGCCACACCACTGCCCAGGCCTGTGACTTGATTTGTTGAGCTACTGACCGCGGTAGCAGCAATGTAGTACAAAAGCCTTCCTCTACCATTTGGGAAATGTATAGACATGAAGCAGCTTTGAATTACAAATTATATCCTTGGAGACCTACTGACGTAACCCCGCAGTCCTATTATCTGATTCTTCCCTTCCTACCAGGCCAGGTCAGTCTGGCCTTCATTTCACACACAAGCCGTTGGCCTCGCCCCTCTATCTACCATAGGTTGCGGTGAGAAAATCCGCAGTTGCAGCAATCTGCAACATGGATACATATTCAGGATGCAAGATACGCCAAACGAGGCATCTCCCTACCTACCTGATAGACGTGCAGCAGTGACCGCTCATCTCAAGATGGACATGACCATAGAACCTTTCGATCCATGTAAGTACATGTGAATCTATCTGCACAAACAATGGTTTACGAAACCAGTGGCAGCATGTCGAACAACAAAAGTGATAAGGAACGAATGATTGATGGTCTGGCCAAAAGCAGGGAACCATCAAGCGAAAGATGATGCACTTTTAGACATAAGTACAGTACATGCTACCAAGACTAGTAGTATTGGAAAGGGCCGTGCATTCTAATCATATCGCAGCCTTGACAAACTGCCGTGACTTTTTTTTTTATTTCTTTTCTTTTCTGTTTTTTTTTTATCATGCAACTGAGATGGTGTATGCACTAGAAAATCATTGAAATCTGACGATGATTTGATGTATGTCTTTTGGCAACATGGAAAGAACTTTCGTAAGCTTGTCCTGACTGGGAATGTACAACTGCCGAAAATGACACCCCTCGTCCGACAGGATTGTTCTTTCCTTTCTAGTCATCGTCGGAGACCGAGCTGAACCTTCTTCTTTGGACGACCCATAAAACCAAGAAACGCCTCTCATGACCGCCTAATGGTATCACAATGCTGGTTTTGTATGCATATCATGAAGATCTATCTAGAGAGCCACAAACAAAAAAAAAAAAAGGAAAAAAAAAGTCCACTGGCTAGAAATGGTAAACGATGTAAGTGTCCTTGTATATTGCATGATTAATACGCCAGACCCCCGGAAACCGACCTGATGGAATAAACCCAGATAACTAATCAACCCATATATCAGTACAAAAATACCCCCAAAAAAAAATATTTTTTTCGGTTCTTCCACTCTACTTGAGCATAGATTTCAACACAGCAACCTGCTCCAAAACAGTCGCCTTGCTAGTACCACCCTTTGCACTACGAGCCTCCGCACTCTTCTCGTAGTTGAACACGGCCGCGATATCCTCCTCAAAACGAGCATCAACCTCCTTGACTTTATCATAGGTCAGCTCGTTCATGGGAATCCCCGTGTTCTCCGATAGTGCCACTAGACGTCCTGAAATATGGTGCGTTTCCCGGAACGGCACTCCCTTGCGGACCAAATAATCCGCCACATCCGTCGCCAGCATAAACGGATCCAACGCCGCCGCCATCTTTGCCGGCTGCACCGCCAGCGTCGCCAGCACACCGTTGGCAATCTGAATGCTGTCGGAAACAGTCTTGACATGGTCGAGCATTGGCTCGACTGACTCTTGCAGGTCCTTGTTATATGTGCTGGGCAGACCCTTTAGCGTAGTCATGAGGCCGACGCAGTGACCCATGGCACGGCCGCTCTTGCCGCGAAGAAGCTCGAGGGAATCGGGGTTCTTCTTTTGGGGCATCAGGGAAGAGCCAGTGGAGTAAGCGTCGGCGAGACGAACAAAGTTGAATTCGCCAGTAGAGTAAATGATGAGGTCTTCGGCCCACCGCGAGATGTGGAGCATGAGCATGGAACCCCACTGCATGGTCTCGGCGACAAAGTCACGGTCGGCAACGGCTCCCATGGAGTTCCAGAGGAGAGAGTCAAAACCAAGCTCCTTGCACATCATGTCACGGTCGATGCCGAAAGGGTTACCAGCCAGGGCACCACAGCCCAGGGGACTCCGGTTAACACGCTTGATGACTTCACGGAGACGCTCCAGGTCACTGGCAAAAGCAAACCCATAAGAAAGCATCCAGTGACTCCAGCGGATTGGCTGGGCACGCTGCAAGTGGGTGTACCCGGGCATGACGTACTCTACCTCCTTCTCCGCGCGAGCAGCGATAACATTGAGGAAATCCACCAAGTAGGCTTCGATCTTGCGGAGCTCATCCCGCAGCCACATGCGCATATCGGTGGCAATCTGCTCATTGCGGGAACGTCCAGTGTGGAGTTTTCCAGCGACATCCTTGCCGATAATCTCACCGAGACGACGCTCGTTGGCGGTGTGAATATCCTCGTCGACGCCGGGAACGATTTTGAAGGTGCCGGCTTCCCATTCCTTCATGACGGCTTGTAGGCCGGATTCAAGCTTGGTGAATTCATCTTGGGTGATGATGCCGTTCTTGGCGTTGGCACGGGCAAAGGCAATGCTTCCGAGAATATCTTGCTGGTAGAGGACGCGGTCAAAGTAGATTGATTCGTTGTATGCTACCATCAGAGGGTCGAGGCCGCCTGGGAGATTGGAAAGGAGGGGGTTGTTAGTATGCGAGTATGGTTGTTGGATTAATCAATTGGTTCAATTGACCATTCCCAACTCTTCATCTTTCTTGGCTCAAGACTCGCCGTCGGCAACTATCACGACCATGGATGTGGAGGAGGGGGCAAAGTAATATAAAGCACACTGACCAGTGAAGCGACCACCCCAGAGCATATTCTCGCCGGGCTTCTTGTCAGACATGTTTGGTCGTTGTTATGTCAAGATGGATGTCGAGAGAAATGATTGGGTGTGTTGAATTGAAGTAAAGATGAATTGTATCGTGAGATGAATCAGAAAAGGCTGATGTGAATTGGGTTCGTCGTCCTATTTTAAACCATGTCGATATTCCATCTAGCGGCCGACACTGGGCGGTCCAAGCAATTCAATTGACTCACTAAATACGGCCTGAAAGTTACAGTAACAGTCACAATATATAGGGGCTGAAATCAAGGGTTTGCCACTAATTTCTACCTTTCTGGAAATGCCCCCCCCCCCCCCGACCCCCAACGGGCGAAACGGTGGTTGAAATCCGTTATAGTGAGTAGTAGTAGTAGGATAACGAATGGATGATCTTGGTTGTATTGCTCACAAGTGTGCATAGACTGTGACATTGAAATTGATAACTGGGAATTTTGAGGTTTGAGGCTCTAGTCTCTTGGCTACACCCCAGGACAGGACTCATTCTTCATTTCAACTAACTTTTAGTCCCGATCTCTTATGAGATTTCCCCCGGCTTCCCAATGGCAATTGACCTTGGTAAACTTGACTTTTCTGGGGATTCGCCTGCCGTCGGTGGCCGCGATGCTTAGTACAAGTGGGGTTGGGTAGGTCGACCACTATTTGTGCAACCCTAACCCTACCAGAACAATGCTGACCGCTTGCATCATCAAAGTTTCAGGCTGATAATCTAGTACTGAATCTCTACATTATGTAGTCTCTTTTTATAGTTGATCTAATCGAAAAAAAAAAAAAACAACATGGCAAATGACGACATCAAATCATGTATGCAAACTCACCTGTTTAGCAGGATGCAGTAGCCCGGAAGTGGGCACGTGAACTCCCGCATTAGGCAACTTCTATTGATACAATCTGCATTCTGTGTTGACATGTCTGAGTTTGCTAGCGAGGCTACTATATCCCAAAATCTCATCTTGACATTACAATTGACTATTCAACAGACTATTCATCGAGACACACCACGCATCAATCATTACATCAGAATCATTTTATATAGGACCACACACACCTTTGTTACTTCAATGTGACTGCTCGATCAAGAATCATTTCGAAGCGATGGAATCTTTTCATAAACTGCAGAACGACGGATATCTGGACTTTCGTTATCGGGGGCCGATACGCTTATCCGAATCCGAAGTTATTCCGGCCATTGACTCGGGGGTAATGTGATACACCCTTCTTTCCATAACAGAACTTTATCTGACGTCTTTTCTACATTAGACTTGGCTTCTCGCCATATGTGTGGATGACGATACTGATGATGGATTCATCAATATCCTCTGGCATGGCATACAAAGAGACGGAGGAACAGATCTCGTCATCACCCGACATTGGTTGAACACGGTGGACCCCAGCCTGGAGGCATTCGTTCACTCGGTGACGATGACGGCAATATCAGAGATTGAAACCACGCAAGGGTTGAAATGCATTGGCGCTCTCATCGATGAAGATATCTATGACCGTTGCCCTCAACTCGCAATCGATTTATGGACCAAAGCCGACTGTGACGTCGTCACTGTGGTCGGTCTCAAATCATGGGTTGTACCGGACCTGTTCGACATGTAAGTTTATCATCACCGTTAATAACCGCCAACTGAATATGAGAGAAACTGAACCCATTATAACCAGAACCTTTGACCAACCAGTTGGAGCTCGCACCGCTGAATTACCCGATTCTCTGCCCCCGTCACTGATGTTCCCCATCGACTTGGCACCGCAAAAGGTGCACCCGACAATGTGGTCCTCGTTCATGCACCCGAAGCACTGGGACGCCATATGTGATATCTCACGGGAACTGAAGAGTAACCAGACTTCCATCACCTTCTTCTCTGGCCGCAATTGTTCTAATGCACTCAATCGCCTGCGAGATGGAACGATACAAGCCAACTATATCGGGGGAGTAGATATGATGTTGTGGCGTAAGTTTTGACGAGAAACAAAATATCAGGACACAATTCTGAGACTATACTAACCTCTTCCCCTTGATCTAGCTGTAAACATTCCCCAGAACATCCAGGAACTGAAGGATCAATTATTACAACGTGTTTTGCAGATGGCCATAGAACCCGAGTCAGCAAAGGGATTTGCCGATGAATACGCTGCGGCCGTAAATGGTTGGATCATCAACGTCTACGATAAACTCAAAGTCGGTAGTTTGAGCAGCCCTATGAACGGCGGTTCGGATATCGTTGTCATTGAATCACCCGAGTTACTACCGCTCATCCCCCTGATCAAGAAGTACCATCCGAACAAACGAATTGTTGTCCAGTGGCATGAATGTTTACTATGGCGTTTAGTACGGACGCCTGGGACATTGCAAAACAAGGCCTGGGAGATATTCGAGCGTGACATCAAGCTAGCCGACTTCATTATCTTGGACGACGACAAGGAATTCACACAGCCTTGGAAGGACGGGAACATGCCGAAGAATTATGGAAGAATGGCAGCATCCTATAACCCGTAAGTACTTGTGTGTGTGACCAAAGACATCTGGACATGTAACCTGTAGGAAGATACATATTGACTTTTGTTGCGTACCAAGATATGGCATGTTGTATAAACAAGGCGCGGAGCCATCACAGGTATTCCATGAATCCGCCTTTGAAATTCTACGGACGAACCAACACGTACCTCGTTTCCACCGGCCCTTTATTCTTCACATTGGCAGCTTCACTGATATCGAGATGATGAGTGCAATCATCAAGAACTACGTCATTTTTCGAACCGCTATTGCCAACTCCGAGGGCGGACCACAGCCTCATCTGGTAATCTGTGATACTTGCTACTCGATGGATATTAGTAGATACTACCAGCGCCAGATTATGACCTTGATCCGAATGAAATACCCCAATCACTATAAACACATCTCCGTCTTTTCGGTCCCAAGAAACGATGGGCTATATGCCTTTTTGCTTTCTCGCTGCTGGGTAACCATGGAATTTGCCTTTATGAACGGCATGCTTTCCAAGATTCCCCTTGGTTTCCATTACAAAGTCCCCGTCATTGTCCGTCCAGACTTCCTCTCCAACTATATCGAACACGGTCTCAACGGTTACGTCGCAGATCCCTTTTGTGGCTTCGATCTTGCAATTCGGCTCAAGTACCTCTATCATCACCCCGATATGGTAACAAGTGTAGGTGAAGCCGGCTACAACAGTCTCAGTTCCCAGATGCGAGCACCGGGGAATACTTTACAATGGCTTTGGGTATTCAAGAAGTTGATGGAGGGCAAGGAGTTGACGATGAAGGGAAGAAATGCCTGGGACGTTATGTGGGAAGATTTGGATACTGAAGCTGCTGCACGGAAAGAACTCGCTAGTTTGGACAGAGAAGGTACGTTGCCGGGGCGGACGAGAATGGGAGAAACCGACGGGGCAGTGCGAACGCGTACATCAATAACCCCAGAGGGCCCATTTAGACCACCGCAATCGACTACATCACGGGCACCAGCTCAATCTTGTAGCCAAGGTCCTTTTCAGCCGCTGTCTGCCTCACCATCTCAAGCATCAGCCCCAGGATCACCACGGGGACCATTTCAACCTCCAGTTTCCGCATCATTGGCAGCTCCTGTTTTGCAATCGACACCTCTAGGTCCTATTCAGAAACCTTGTTCGTATCCGACCAAGAGGCTTCACTCATTGCTGGAAGATGAATCCCCGGAAAATACAAAGAAAGCCAAGACGGAATCAACCATGGCGTCCGAGCCCAATGGCCAGGGACACTTTTTGCAGCTGCTGCTGCTGCCGCCGCCGCCGCCGCCGCCTACATGTCCGGCAAAAAGGCCAGCTCCAACAGATGGGGAGTTGGATACGTCGAGGGCCCAGAGAATAGCTACTGGAACGTCGAATACATTAGAGCGAGATCAGTCATCATCATTACCAATGCCAGGTACCGTCTCTCCACCACCTAAGAAATCGAGATACTACATTCCATCAGAAGAAGAGCTGGATTTGGCTACGCCACGAAAGCTAGGCCCGGCATCATCCCATCGACCAGCAAGAAGCCCACCTTCTGCCCCTTTTGCCCCTTTTGCTTCTGCTAGGAAGGCCGCAGAGCCCAGATCGGAAGAACCACAACTGATGGAAATGAGAGCCTTGTCTTTGAATAAGAGTCAAGAGCAGACTACGGCGTCGAGTCAGTCCAAGGGGAAAGATACAGCACCAGTAACCTTTGATGCTCTGGAACAACCATCAAGGCAGTATACATCAAAAGAAAAGGGCAAAGCACCGGCATCAGCCCCACATCCAACTCAGTTAACTATGACTGCATATTCAGCTTCACCCCATATCGTGTATTCATACCCGGCACCTGTGCCTCTTGAATACAAGTATTATACACCACCGCCAGGCCGTTCACCATATCAGACAGGACTACTACAACCGCTTCCTCCCTGGGCCACCACTGTCTTTAAATCATCAAAAGGAATGGCTAGTACGCCGGTTATATCTCTATCAAACCCACCACCCACCGAAAAGATTCACACCTTGATCAGGCAATGGACACTTGGCAAGAAGTATAATCTATCAGAGGATGATCAGGATGACGCCGACCAATCACTTGGACATGCAGAAGCAGAATCTCACGCCGTTCACCAACCACAATACCAGGCCCAGGCCATTCGGTATCCTTGGATCCCGGAACCACCATCAGACCCCAGGGTTGACTCGCCACCTCCCAGCCGGCCCGAGACTATCGAACCATCTACTACTCCGGTTGGATTGCCAATTGGGGAGTATTCCCATGGTATGAGTAGGCCACTTGGGCCACGGGCTCCTCTTCTTGTACATTCTGAGGTGTCGAGACCTTCAACAGCAAGGCCGTTGCAATCTAGCAGGACAGGTCTAGCAAGTCAACATGACCCAAGTTTGGCCAACGAATCCATTGCTGAGAGTTCTACTCGTGCAACTGTAGAATCGGCAAACGGCATTACGCGTGACGCCTCGGACGCCTCGGACGCCTCGGATAGCTACGATGATGAGCTTGACGACGGTGTTGATCTTGTTGAAGCTGCGATTTCTGATGAACAACAAATGGAAGCTGAATTGCGCATTCGTGAATCCATTAAAGAAGCCGCCAAGATAGCGGCGAGGGCATTCAAGGACAGGAGGGATTTCAAATGTAAATCTTTTTACCAGTTTCAGCGGTGAGACGGGAAACGGGGCTGGTTGTTGTCATGTCAAAAGCAGTGGTTGGTTGCATGTGGTTAGCGTTTGATTTCTATTTTGGTATATATTCATGCAGTATTCGTGGAGAACATGCACTGTCAGTACGTGCACTTGTATGAAACCGAACTTGGTCTGAGGGCTTTCAAAGCTTTTATTTTCAAAGAGACTAACTTGTTGTAAATACCATGTGTTTTTCCCAATCAACTTTATGATCTCTCTCTCTCTCTCTCTCTCATAATCATCATCATCATCGTCGCCGTTGATCAATCCATTACAAAAAATGTCCTCTCAATCTACCCCCTCCAATGGCTCCGTCAAGGCCTCACCATGGTCCCCACCTGGACCCACGAGCCTTCGATCCCCTCTATAGAATCAACCATCCGCACCACCCTCTCCCTCTCCCGCTCTCCCCCCATAACCACCACCCTCCGTACCACCGGAACCTTTAGCAAAACCTACCGCATTACCACCCCCAACCAAATCCTCTTTATGCGTGTTTCCCTCCCAGTCTATCCCACCATCAAGACCCTCGGTGAAGTCGCCACTCTAAAGCATCTCCATCAAGCCGCCATCCCCGCCCCCAGAGTCCTCGCCTATGCAGAGACTCCGGAAAATGACTTGGGCTTCGAATACATCATCACCGATTCCCTCCCCGGTGTCCCCGCCTACACAAAACGGCGCCAACTCCCCATGTCCGCCAAACAATCCATCATCCGCCAGCTCGCTAACCTTGACATTTCCCTCTTGTCATCCCCCCTCGTCACCATAGGAACCCCCAATCTCTCCGCCATTGGACCCCTCGTATCTCCCCATTTCTTCACCGGGAATAACCTCACCTTTCTGGTTCCCCGGGGTTCTTACGAGACTTCCGCGTCGTGGCTGTCCGCATACATTACTCTCTTGCAAAAGCAGGAAGAAAAGCTAATCTCTGATGGCGAGAATGGCCCTGCAGACAATGATGATGCTTCGGTGGATTCTGACTCCCTTGATGATGCCCGTAGCCGGTTGACCGCCCTGGGGAAACTCCTCGAGGCAATCCCACTTGTGTTCGCCGAGGGTGCCTCGCCAACACCGGAGAGAACCGCCCTGCAGCATTCGGACCTCACTTTGAAGAACATTCTCATCGACGACCAGGGGGATCATTACTGGAATCTCGGGCTGGTCCTGTGCGGCGACGAAACCTCTTTGGAAATCCATGCGCCTGCCTGCCTCCGCTCCTTGCTGGAGCCGTCCGTGCTGAGGCACCGGATCGCACCAAGTACATTGCCGCGGGATCCATTTCAGACGATGGACTAGATAATCAAGGGTTGAGTAGTCTGTTTTGGACGCATCAGATGGAGTTTGTACGGAGGCCATTGCAGGAGGTGTATGTACAGGTTATGAGCGAGTTTGTACAAAGGTGGGAAGGGAAGCCGGAGGATGTTACGAAAAAGAATACGTTTTTGACGGCGGTGCAGTGGTGTGCGGCGGGGCTGTCAGGAGAGGTGGTTGTGGGGTGGGCGGACAAGTTGTTGAAGGGGGAGTTCCGGGCGTTTATGAATATAAGTCGAGACTGGTTATTGAGTAGATGTATGTCAGGTATTCGTCAGGTTATTCGAGATGTGTGATGAGATATTCGGTACATGATTATCAAATATATCGTTCACGTTATTTCGTTTGGGCGTCTCGTGTGTGTGTTCCTAATGATGAAGTACTTCTGTTAATCGTGCATTATAGAGCCAACGTAGGCAAAACATCCTTTTCACACCAAAAGTCCTTCATTCCTCCCTCCCTCCTTTACGCGTTGAAACGCTTCTCGACCGTCTTCCAGTTAATGACATTCCAAATGGCATCAAAGTACTCGGCCTTGCGGTTCTGGTACTGCAAGTAATACGCATGCTCCCACGCATCAATACCCAGCAGAGGCTGCAAGTTCCCAGTAATAGGATCCTGGTTCGCCCGGCTCGCAATCGACAGCGTCCCCGTCTGCTTATCCCTCACCAACCACACCCATCCCGAACCCTGAATAGCCGCCAACGTCGCATTCGTCTGCTTCCGGAATGCATCCACCGAGCCAAAGTCCTCGTCAATGGCCGCCTTGAGGGCACCCGACGGGTCACCGCCACCCTCCTGGCTGGCCGGGGCAAGGTTCTCCCAGAAGAGCGAGTGGTTGATGTGGCCACCGCCGTGGAAGCTGATGGCGGGCGCCTGCGAGGCGGCCTTGGTGAAGTCGCCAGAGGCTGAGGCGACACCGACGGCTTCGAGGGCGGCGTTGAGGCCGTTGACGTAGGTTTGGTGGTGCTTGGAGTGGTGGAGTTTCATGATTTCGGCGGAGATGTAGGGCTCAAGGGCGTTGTAGTCGTCTGCGGATCATGGAATGGTTAGTGGGGAAGAGGAAACTAAGATGATGAAAAATGAATAGAGGAAGAAGAGCTTACAGGAGAGATCGGGGAGGGTAGCCTTGCCGCGAGTGAAGGTGGTAGAGGCCATGGGACGGGCGGCGGCGGCGGCGGCGGCCGAAGCGCGAGTAGCGGCGCGGATGGCCGAGTTGCGAAGAAGAGTAACAGACATTGTGGAATGATTGTTTCGATAAAATCAACAATTTTTGATGAGAAGAAATTGGAGGAAAAAGAAAAAAAGAAAGAAAGAAAAAAAGAAAATAGCGGGGAGCCGAGAAATTCGGTGGAAAGCGGCAGAAAGAAAAATACAACACGGGAAGGTACCAAACTTGGAAAGCACTGACGTGTAGCTGATTGTATTAGTTAAGCCACGAGTAGTTGCCGCATTTAACGGAGATTTAGAATTCGAATGGTTCAAGTTTGATTGCTGACATCATCAAGGCCACGGGAATAAAAGGCAAATGCCAGAGAGTCAGTATGGTTGAATTGATGTTGTAGCCGAGGAATAGGAATTGGCAGAGCTTGGTTGGTAATTGACGATAGACGTCATCCCCGCCATGTGAGGCAGAAGAGTAATCTAGGGTTCAATTAGGGTTGTGATCTGGGTCAACTTCCTCGCGTCAAGTCCCTTTTTTCCTACGCATTACAACCCGGGATCCCATTGACAACCAACATATATTCATGGAAAATGTCTTATTACGACGTTGACCAAGTCCTTACCGAGGCCGAGGTAGGTTCCAACCTTTTAACAACCAACAGCCTTCATATCCTAACACCTACTCTCACTTTAGAAAGTGCCCTGCACCACCAACTTCGACTCGGCTGAACTCGGCTACCTCGACAACAACCCCTCCACCCCCCTCAAAGCCGGCACACAACTATCTCTTCCGCTCTGGCTCGCCCAAATACTTACATCCGCGAGCACCAAAAAACACGGTGCTTTTGTAACCATGACGACCCCGCCCGCCCTTTCCCACGAGGTCGTACAAGCCCTCAAAGCCGATCCCCGTGCGGTGCCCCTGCGGGAGCAGAGTCCGTTCTTTTATAGTCTGGCAGACCGGATGCTTGAGTTGTTTGAGGATGCGCCGTTGGCGGCGGTGGTTAGGTATGCGTGGATTGTGAGGGTGGCGGAGATTGCGGTGTTGGCGAGACGGGTGGGGGATGAGGGGACTGGGGCTGGGGCTGGACCGTTGGGGGAGGATTTCTTGAGGGGGTTGGACAATTGGGAGAGGCAGTTTTTTAAGAATGCTCATGAGGCGAGGAAGGATGTTAAGGAGTTTGAGGAGAAGGGATCGAGACATTGACGGAGGGGGGGCGATTTGCAGTTGAATTGAGCGGGATCCTTTGTTACGATTTAATGATATATATCAGTTGTCTTTTTGCGCTGTTTGCTCTATTCCTGACATGATAGCTCTTGGATGTAAATACATGGTTGCTATTCACCGGCTGGCAACTTTGACGCCCTCCGCCGGTCTACTCTTAACCCTTATGGTGGTACAATCATCGCCTCCCGATAAGACCGCCGGTCTCCCATCTGCCTGAACACATATTGTCGATCTCTTTTCTATATATTGACCAATAGCGGAAGGGGGGCCGGATACCGGCGGAGATAACACTAGAGCAGGAACTGAGGCTTCTGATTGGCTGGAGGCCAGCATGGGTACTTGTCCGAATTGGGAAGTCATTGGTAACGGGCGTATCGCGATCTTGAGAGGACTTTGACGAGGAGGGGGGGGGGACTTGATGATAATGAAGAGGGACGTGGGCTTGTAAGAGGTAAAAGTAAGATGTGTTTCAGGGATGAGAGAGATTGACGATAAGGGTGAAACATAAAAGGGTCTGGATGATCCAATTCCAAGTTCAAGTTTTGGTTATTCTTTGCTCTTCGTTCACAATCACTGATAGAACTATTTGATACTACTATCGATCCTCCATCATCATCACATGTTTGATATCAGGCTTACACAAACTCAGCATGTCTGCCATTACCATCACACCCATCACTTCAGGGCCCAACTCAAAGGTTGACTTTGGCGCCATTGTCAGTAACGCCGATATCAACAAGCTTTCCAGTAAGTAAAGAAGAAAGAAGAAGGGAAAAAAAAGGAGCCAAGGTCAAGGAAACTGGGAGAATATCCGTAAAATCGGTAACCTCCTCTGGTAAGCATCATCATCAGCGATTATGATACAGGATATTGTCTAACCCTAACCCTAGATGAAGACTTTTCCGTTATCCACAACGCCCTCTTCACCCATCAAGTTCTTGTCTTCAAGAACCATGCCCATGTGACACCTAAAGCCCAGTATGAACTTACGCAGTCTTTTGATCCGTCCGCGGCCCCTTCCTACGGTCACGGTAAAAGCATTGATGCTAAGCGGTCTGTCTTGCACCCGGACCTAAAGACTATTCCGCATCAACCTCAGGTGCAAGTCATTGGCAATGGATTCATTGAAGAGTACGAGGGCTTGAAGAACATCACCTTGCGTCACCCGCACCACAAGACCTTTCACACGACTGCAATCCCGGAAGAGGAGGACTTGGAGTTTACGAGGTTCTACCGGTGGCATATCGATGCGGCACTCTACGGGCTAGCACCCCCGGTGGCCACGACGTTGGCGGCAGTCAAAGTTCCGGGCGGCCGGAGACAGACATGCCGCTATGACGACGGCACCGGCGATGAACTAGAGGTTCCACTGGGTACCACGGCATTCGTTTCTGGGTATGCCATGTACGAGGCACTCTCACCCTCGCAGAAGCAGTTTGTCGAGACTACTCGGGTTGAGTATGCGCCGCATCCGTATGTGTGGATGTCTAGTGCCAAGTCTCGGCCTACGGGTCTCGGGATGGTTTCGGAAGGGAAGGAGATTCCGATTGGGGAGTTGGCGGAGGTGGAGGAGGACAAGGTGCAGATTTTGCCCATGTTGTGGAAGAATCCGGTGACGGGGAAGTTTGCGTTGCAGGTGCATCCGTCGGCGATTCGGAAGTTGCATTTGGGAAATGGGAATGTGGTTGAAGATTTGAAGGAGGTGAGGGAGATTGTGTACAAGCTGCAGAGGCCGGGGATTGCTCCGGAGAGAGTGTATGCCCATGATTGGGAGGAGGGTGACTTTGTGGTTTTCCATAACCGGGGAGTTGTTCATTCGGTAGTTGGAGCGTTTGCGGAAGATGAGGTGAGATTGTTTAGACAGTGTAATATTGCGGCAAGTAAGTTGCCGGAGGGGCCGGACATCTCTACAGACGGGTTTAGAGACGGGTTTAGAGACGGGTCTAGAGACGGGGATGGAGGTTTGGGGATTATTGTGGACATGTCAAGTTGAATAATGGTATCACATTTAACCCTAAAGAAATAAATAAAAATATAACTCCAAATATCAAGTAATCGCTTGCTTGAACCATAACCAAATAAATAAAAAATCCCAATAAATCAAATCACTTAAACCCGCTTCCCAATCCCGATACTCCACCTCCAATGAACTCGAAAAATATAACAAAAAAGGCATAACTCGGATAATAAAATAATCCATACATCACTCTTCGTCATATTGCCGTAAATATTCAACGCCAATAACAAGGAACAACCACCGTGAACATGGAGAGAAGGTTGACCAAGGCGTTGCTATGCACAGGGTGATGGAAGCCAAGAAAGAAAATAGAAAAATAAAAACAAAAAACAGAAAGATATTCCCGGAGGACCGATGGAAAAAAAAAGATGAAAAAAAAAGAAATAAAATAATAAGGGTACACAAAAGGTTGACGGACTTAGGCACGGTTCCGCCAGAAACGAAGATGAAGCTTCCTCGGACGAGTCATTGGTGTAGGCTCCGGAATAGTAATATAGCGTGAAAGAGACTTCTTGGCCTCATCAGGCATAGACGCGACATTCTCATTCATCAGATCCAGAATCGCCCGAGAAGCTATTCGAATTGTATTTGTTAGTTTCCATCGTCAACACCTCCCTTATAAAGGGCGTATGAAAAGGGAACAAACTTACGCATCAAAGCCTCGGAATCCATTGACAAGGCCGCCTCGATTCTAGCGGACCGATAACACCCATATCTCAACTGTAAATCCAGCATACATCTCCACAACTCTCTATCCGCTTCCTGGGCGTCACTGTGGTGGAGAATCCGGCTTGACGGGCGAGACGACGGCCCAGAGGAACACGGGGAGTAGTTGGAAGAGGAATCAGAAGAATGAGAAGGGGATAGAGTAAGGGGAGACGAGGAAGAAGAAGAAGAAGAAGAAGAAGAAGAAGAAGAAGAAGCAGAGGTGGCCATGGAGCGGTCGGTGGATGGAAGGGGACACGGGGAGATGGTGAAGAAATCGGCGTCGAGAGCGGCGGGGTCGAGGCTAGACACGGAGGCGATGGAACGGCGGTTGACCATTTTTGAAGTATTGTGGTTGTGTTGATAAGAGGGTAGGGGAAGGGGGGTTGGGTGTACCAGTGATTGTCTTTGGTGATGTCGTGTAAATAGATGGATGATGATGAGTAAACAAGCAGTCAAGAAGTCGGTTCTTTGAAGAGAAAGAGCCAAAAGTCAAAAGATGTAGAAGAAACTAACCAGATCCAAGAATATAGAAAGGAACCTGAACTCGAATATATATCAGTATCCACAAGACACCCCCCCTCCTCCCCTCTAGAGTCTCTCTGTACTTGATAAATATACACCTCCCCTCCCCTCGCCTTTCCTTTCCTTTCCTTTTCCAGGCTCTTCATTCTTAATCACTCTTGACCAGACTTCACCGTCACCCACTAATAAAGCAACAACAATGTCCAATCCATCCAATCCAAGCCTTGCTCTCCATTCAGGTCAATGCGTAGGCGGTCGGTAGCCGCCCGTTAGTCCATGTCATCTATAGGCTAGCCTACTTGTAAGTCTTCCCCTCCCTCGTATATCGTCACTCTGACAGTCCGCATCAACTGCCAGCAACCAACCAGCCAACCAAGTCAGCCAGCAGCAACCTTGGCTTCCATCCCAAATATAGCATAGCCTCTACTGTTACTCCCCACCATCTTCTCTTCTTTTCTCTGTCAAATTCCTCATGATGCTGAATCTTGGGGCCTGGAAGCCCCGGATCTCTCTCTCTCTCTCTCTCTCTCTCTCTCTCTCTCTCTGCTGAAATCCTGTTTATTTCCTCGTCTGTGTTTTTATCATTATCAAAGGTCCTCAACAGCTGATGTTCAAAGCCCCCCCAGTGATTCCGTCAACAAATTCTTCAATTCCTAATTTCCAAAATAATCACGAGAACACGCAAATCACCAATGCTCTGCTGAAATGAGCGGCAGGATCATACAGACAAGATTAGAAAAAAGAAAAAGAAAAGAAAACCACCATCACCCATAACCAGCCAGACCAGACCAAGGCCGTCTGTCACTCTGTCACTGTAGATTATGTGAGGGAATGACTGCCCACATGATACCTGTAGGTATTACCGGAGGTCTGTCGGGATCCGATGGTGGACTTTTTTTTTTTTTTTTAAAATAGGATGTAGACGAGATATCTCCAAAGATTCGGTGGGCAGTCATCCGAGCAATCTCGAGCAGTCATCTTTTGCTATGGTGTTGTTGATGCTTCATCAAATGAGGCACGCTGTGACTGACACTGACTAACTGACCTCGAGGCCAGTCAAAACCGACAACCCACACGACCCATGTTCTTTTCCCTTGTTTGTTTATTCAACTCACGCAAAACACATTATCGCCATCCAACCACCCAGCCTTAACTCCAGCATCTCCCTCCCCTCCCTTGCTGTTTCCTCACCCCCATGCATTTGTCTCTCTCTCTCTCTCTCTCTCCGTAAGTCCCGCTACACCATACCACCCAAAGCGGATCAGCATCCTCCTCCTCTTCCTCCTCCTCCAAACCTCACCCTCCCCTCCATCTCTCTCTTCTACGCCCGTCCTCTTTAGGGCTTCCCAATTGGCTCGTCCAGTTTAGTTATTATGCCTTGATATTCACCAGCTTGGTCTGGATATTCAATCCTTATTGCTCAAGGCGGGCGTAACGGGCAAGCGCCGTGATGTTGTATTTTATCAAAACAACGCCTGAACAAAATCAAACAATACAAGCCAATTAATTGGTGGCTGATGCTTTGCTTCCCGACCAAGTCCAAGCTTCTCAAGTTGGTTGTGTTTAGGTACTAACTCACCTGCATCAATGGCTGTGCCATTCATTGCATTGCCATCTCCATCCAACACGATTGATCCATTCCACTTTTCCGTCTGTTGTTTCTGGTTTGTGTCTATTATCTAGTTTGCATAGATGTAGTGTAGTTTATAATTTAATTCATGTATATACTCGAGGCTTATTTAGGAAGGAGCCCTCGAGTCTTTGAAGGAGTACAAGGTTTTTTTTTTTTTTTTTTTTATACAGAGGTAATTGCTCTGTTTGGGTTAACCATCCATTTTCATTATTATTTTTATGACAACTGCATAAAATTTGCATAAAATCTGTAATGAACTTGATCATATTCACACACACACACACACACAAAACAAACTACTCTTTTTTCATATCGTCTCGTAGCAGATGTCAAAAGGAATTTATTTGTACCTGCGCCTAGTTTAAGCTCAAGATTTTGTTCTTCCCTAAAAATAATACAGCTTTGGGGGGGGGGGCCCGAGGAAGGAGGAGGAGGNCTCGTCCAGTTTAGTTATTATGCCTTGATATTCACCAGCTTGGTCTGGATATTCAATCCTTATTGCTCAAGGCGGGCGTAACGGGCAAGCGCCGTGATGTTGTATTTTATCAAAACAACGCCTGAACAAAATCAAACAATACAAGCCAATTAATTGGTGGCTGATGCTTTGCTTCCCGACCAAGTCCAAGCTTCTCAAGTTGGTTGTGTTTAGGTACTAACTCACCTGCATCAATGGCTGTGCCATTCATTGCATTGCCATCTCCATCCAACACGATTGATCCATTCCACTTTTCCGTCTGTTGTTTCTGGTTTGTGTCTATTATCTAGTTTGCATAGATGTAGTGTAGTTTATAATTTAATTCATGTATATACTCGAGGCTTATTTAGGAAGGAGCCCTCGAGTCTTTGAAGGAGTACAAGGTTTTTTTTTTTTTTTTTTTT
>MKGJ01000090.1:47335-63995 GCA_002018255.1 Bretziella fagacearum | reverse complement strand
ATTTACGTCGGGAGATACTGGAGTTGTAAAGAGGGATTTTTTTTTTGAGCAAATCAGGAATTAATCCGTTACTTTTTGACCAGTGTATAGACTTTTAC
This sequence comes from Bretziella fagacearum, assembly GCA_002018255.1. Taxonomy (NCBI): domain Eukaryota; kingdom Fungi; phylum Ascomycota; class Sordariomycetes; order Microascales; family Ceratocystidaceae; genus Bretziella; species Bretziella fagacearum. Next base: position 63,897 of record MKGJ01000090.1, on the reverse strand, counting down.
AAAAAAAAATAAAAAATAAAAAAGAATAAAAAAAAAGAATAAAAAAAGAAAAGAATAAAAAATAACCTTCCCCGCCCAAGAAAGTCTTCAACGCCACAATAGATACAACAACTCCTCCCGATCACTAAACAATCTTCTTCACCGACTCTCCACTCAAACACCGTCATCACACTCTTAGAAAAACCAAACAAGACCACTCGTCATCTTCCTTGCTTTTGAGCTTCTCTAGTTTTACTTCATTTTCCCATTCGATCACTATAGCACCCCATGACGTAGTTTCAAAGTTACAACCGGCTAAGCTTCATCAAGAAACCTCATGGTCGTCACTCGCAAGGAGTAACCAAGTTGGCAACTGGGCCCGTTTTCCCTTTTGCTAAATCTAGGTTAACTCCTAAAACTATAGCAAATACTACAATATCATTTCTCTAGGGGAGGGAGGTGCCCGGTTTAAAAAATGCCTTCAAGGCCTGGGCCTTGAGCACGCCGAGAAAGAATGAGGTTGCAATCTTCATGTCTTGGGAGACGGCAGAGGCCCACACTGGACGATTTGATCTAAACTCTGGAGACTTTTTTAGATGGCCCGATTACATCTTTTTTGGCTTCTCCCCTTCTCCACTACTAAATAGCCCACTGCAGAAGCTCCCCCGACGCCACGTTGTAGCCTGATATCCCCGTTGACATAAGACACAGGGTGGTTCTGGCAGTTTGATCATGTCATGACTCGGCGCATTACAGGGTGCATCTCGCCGTCCGCATGTCCTATGGGACCTTCTCCACCGCCCGTGTTCCTAATCTGTCGGAGGTATGCACACAACTAAAACAACGACCAGGACTGCATCCTAACCAGGACTACATATCAGGCATGTATGTATGCACCTAACAAGAAAGTCAGATCAGAAGACCCCAATTCCACTGGGCATCCTGCCATCCACGCACTGTCGATCAACCTAGATAGTCAAGACACGGCCCGGATGTACCAACGCCGTCGCATGGATTGGATGCTTGAATAAAGCCCAATTTGCTTAGAAGTCGATGTCCTCCCCTCTCCCCTCCTCCCTACGGGGTCGACATGAGGATTAATGGGGGGTGGTTAAGAGGGGGCAGAATGGGGTGGAAAAGACGGCTGGTGGCAGACGCGGCTGGCGAGAAAAAAAAAATTTAAAAAGAAGAAAAAAGGATGGTTAGTGGTTATGATGCTAGGCTTGATTGGGCTAAATATAAGAGAATATGTAGCGTGTGTGCGTAGCAGCGCAGATGTGTACGAGTCATGATGTTTATATGGTCCAACCAGGTCATGACGAGTAGAGAGGGTTGGATTGATGGGGTTGAGGGGTGTGGCATGGCCGTTGGTTGAAGATTTGGTTGATAAATTGTTGAGAATTTGTATGTGAGTGTGTATTGGATGTCGTAGATACGAGATTTTACAAGGTGTCATTTTCCAAAGAAGGTTGGATAATGGGAGTTGCCCATTGTATTGGGTCAAATGTCTTGAAGGGCCTCGAAAGTTGCTTTGCTGCTTTTGGAGGAGCTGTGTCGTGTTTGTGGTGGCACACTCTTTGAATGCATATGGAATGTCAGTTGTTTGTTTGATGTCCTCAAGAACACATCGTTGTATCTACGGAACGTCAGGAAGAGAGACCATTAATATCGTACGTTACAAGACAAGGGCATTGTCGGTTCGCCCTACACAGGTCGGATTTATCAGCCATTCGCTTGTACATTTATATCCGATAGACAACAAGGATCGGAAAAAAAAAAGAGAGAGAAGAAAACAATAAAAATAAAAAAAAAGGTAGGCTGTGGCTATGATCAGGTCGGCATTTCGGCTCACTGGCTGGTTGGTGGGGGCTTGGATACGGTTGATCGATGAATGTTTGTCGGACATAGGACTAGAGTATCGTGTACATTTATAGTATTGGCAAGGGAAATGTATGTTATCGATGGAGGTTAACGAGGTTAGCTTGGCTCTTTTCAAGTGGACAACTTGCTGGTTTCAAAATAATAGTATCAAGAAAGTCCTTGTTGAATTTTCTTTTTAAATTTTCCGTTTTGTGTGAATTTTGTGGGGTTATTCCTGTAGCTCGTTCTTCCCAAAAACAAAAATGGAAGGGGCATAAAAAAAAACGGCCGTAAAAATATCCTTACCAATTGGGAATTAACGGCGTCAATGACCGTGGTCCCGAATAAGGGCAAAATATCTTTGAAGTTATTATCTACATCTGTTTACTCTATACAGCACGGGTGGAATAGACATGGGCGGCAGCCCATGGCTTAAACGGCCCAAGCAAACGGCCCAAGTAAACGGCCCAAGTAATAGACATACTTGAATCCTAAATGCACATCAACCTTTCGTGGCATCGGTTGGACACTTCTACTTGGCTATACAACATACTACTGAATCATGTGACTACTTTACCCTACTTGGGGGTCAGATATACTTGCTTCTGCCCGTGCTGTGTTATCATGGCTGTCCCAGGAAAAAAAGGGAGGCAGACATGCTTTTATTTCAACCGCTCACCTCCAACATACGAGGCATTTTTTGTCCTTTTATCCCTCCTTCTAGCCAAAGAAACATGTGCTTTGTATAAAGTTAAAATCACGGTTCGTCAATGCTACAAAACCAACGTTGCAGCCAGCAGTGCATCAGTAAAAAAAAAAAAAACCCCCCAAAAAAAAAACCAAATACACCGCAGATGTGGTCAAGTTTAGACTAAACGGGGAATTGTTTCTCTTCAAGCCTTGGAAATCCCTGTAACTAGAGCATTGATGAAAAAGTCTGTGAACGGCCAGTTTGATGCTCATGATTCGGTGTCCCAGTTCAGGTGTGGTTTGTTGCCTTTGGGGACATCAGAAGGGGGCAGGCGCAGGCTCAGGTTCAGGCAGAGGCTAATGACGATGAAGTATGTGGTTTTCGGGCTAGCAAAGGACTTTGGGGTTATTCATGTCCAGGAGGGGAGAGAGAGGGAGGGAGAGAGAGAGAGAGAGAGAGAGAGATATGGCGTAGAGACATGACATGTGCGACATTACCCACTCAGGCTCTTCGGTATATCTTGAATCAAGACGCTAAAAAGATGGTCTGTTCGGTCGAGCTCTTTTCGACCGCAGCTGAGATATCGATTATTCTCTGACATGGGCAAAGTCCCAAGTCGCTGATTACTATTCCCAGGGTATTCTTGGGAGTTATTCCGTTGCCTTTTCTGTCTCTTATAATCGACATTCATTTGACCGACTTCGACTTCTAAAAGATCACAAAAGATTATTGATGGAGCTTTAGGGGAAAGCTGTCACACTTTGGCAGAGTCAGCAGGGTGGGTTTGACCAATAGGAAAGCTGAGGTTCCGGAGAAGGAATTTACAAGAAACTGGTGGAAGATGCTTTGCTGTTGCCCTCGTTCCCTATAAGCCCATTCGGAATAACAAGTTGGTTGTTTATTGTTGTTATGGCCGGTCAATCGAGTAAAGTCTTCTTTTTTCTTCCATTTTCTTTTTGGGAACTTGCAGAGTTTTCACCGGTAGACACAACATAACGGAATCTAGTGTCGGCCAACAGAAAAGAGGGGAAATCAAAACATTGCGAAAGGGCAACCCTTTTGTACGATGGAGTGGGTCCCAATTTATCATTATCCCCGAATTTTAACCGAGAATTCACACACACACACACAACCTTTTATTCTAGAAAAATGATTTTTAAACTTGAGTGATCAACCACACAAACCCGCTCCCTCACTCCCTCGCGCACCAGACTAGGTTCAACCTCGCTTGGGAAAACCCCTCTCTGAAATCTGATTCGCTCAAAGGCCATCAGAAAATAAACGAGTCAGTCGGGTGACGGCCTAAACTCATTTCATAGCGTTATTGTCTGACGATAGACACGGCAAGCTTTCATTGAGCGAGTCAGTTGGTTCTTTTTTGTGTCTTTTTTTCTCGTTATAGTGGACGTCATGTGTGCAAAGCTGATTATTGCAATGTCCCAGAATATGATACGCATAACGCACACAACATACACGGCAATAGGTTAATTGATCTCCAGCATTGAATATCGGCTAATTTCTATTTGATCTTCTATCTAGACTCGCCTCTTTTTGAATTCCTCATGTAACCACCCCGAACTTGCCATGTCCCCCGATAAATCCCACGCCACCGGATCATCCGCTTCCGTTCTCCTTCACAGGGAGCACACTCTTTCTTGCTCCCGGAACCGCCAAAGGTCCTTTCGCCTGGGGCTGCTTCTTGCCATCATGTCCCTCCACCCTCTTCCTCTTCCTCTTCCCACCCACCCTCCGGAGATCCATTGACATAAACTCCAGGGTCTAGACCTTTCTCAAACTTATCAGGCCGCTACTTGGAACAAGGAACTGACTCGTTAGGTCTTACAGTTGGCAAGGGGCCTGTTGTTTGATGCTGAGTTGGTCCCTGTGCCCTGTAACCTGCGGAAGCCCAATGTGATTATTCTTATTTTCTGTTGGTGGGCTTTTTTTATTTTTTATTTTTTATTTTTTTCTTTTGTTTTCTTGCCTGTGATGATAGATGCAGATTGTTGATCCTTTGGTTCCTCCACCACTTTGCCCTTGTGGAGAGTATGGAGCGGGTGGCAAGATGGGGCTTGGTTAGCACTGCCTCTATTGTCGATTGTTGTTCACTTGTATGATATGGGATTGTCAACTCGGGACTATGATTCCAGGCATGGTAGGTCAGGTTCAGCCAACATGCTGTCCTTGTAGAGAGTTTCCAATGCCTTACTATCATGTTTGTTTTTGTTGCCCCCTCCCCTCCCTCCCCCCCCCTTCTTATGCCAACGCTGCCTTGTCCTCCACCTGTCAATCACCGGGTCCGGATTCTCAGATTCAGTTGGGCAACTATCTGTGCTTCTGGATTCCCACCCATTGTATATAGTCCGATCGGGCTCGAGCACACATCTCTTTGTCTCTCTCTCCCCTCCTCCTTCTCACTTTACCATCCCACAAACGCTCTTTTTCTTTTTCCCGGCATCCCTTCTTTAGGCCCTTCTTGCCCCTTTATTCCATTTGCATCCGTCGGCTTCCCCCGCACTGCACTTGGCGGAGCTGGCCTCACCTCACCGCAATGATTTCCCGTTTTGTACACCTATCAGCTCGTGTGGACAATGTTGATACAGCTGTGCTGATAAGACAAAGTTAGGGATATCTGGGAAAGTGTAGATGGATATTATGGATGGATGTATCATAATTTATTGTTTCCTTTTTTGGTGGTCATTTTGTGTCCACGATTGGTATTGAGGTTGTTAGCTTGTCTGATTTCTAATCATGCGGATACTGTTGGAATCTCCACTTCTTGTAGAGGTTGTCGTTATTTGTCCGGTCGGATTTATGACGGCGCAGGAGTTGGTTTGGTTCACTGTCTGTGCGTATGATAACATGCAGGGCAACCAAGTAAGAAGGCTCTCTGACTGGTGCTATAAGCTATACTTGGGAGTGTCACTCATTGTATTATACCACTCACTTCTCTCAGAGTGTCTCCATTCCGAGGAACACCTGTATTCGAATACTATCTGCTAGTGTTGATGATGATGATCTACTGAGTCCCACCAGATCTGCTCTTATCTCCAAGGTCATCATCCATCATATCCGTCCTTTTCTTCTCCGCCTTCTCTCTATCATTTTCTACCCAATACAGATATCCATACCTCTGATCCTAGGCACACATCAACCCACCGTATAGTCATCAGTATATTTCCGCCAGTCGGACTCTGTTGATAACTATCCGATTCTACGGGTATCCACCCACCCCGAGAGGAGAATCCCGCAATTGAGGGAGAAAGGAGGGGGCGTATCGGATGTGTGATATTCCGTGGAGAAAAACAAGGATATTAAAAACTGGTGGTGGTGGTGGAGGAGGATCTTTTGGGGCATTGGCGAGAAAATTGAAGCAGAAAAGGGAAGATAATCATTTTCTTTATTTTTTCAAAAGGCATGTTTAGAAGATTGGATACTGTGATGGGTTCGGGCAGGGCCGTTAGAGGACAACATGGATCCAGATTCATAAAGGATATTTTGAAAGTTGGAGATTTCGTTTGTAGTTGATCGTTGATCGACCAAGGAGGATGATCTGGGAACGCTGGTTGCATTTGTGTTTGGCATCCTTATTGATGAGATTGGCTTGTTCTCTGATGTATCGGCGTATACACTTAGAGGTTGTTATGATAGTTGCATGTAAGACCTAGGGTATGAAACCCTAATGGTATAACTCAGGTATCAAGTATCACGTATCACAGTCTAATTTCTGCAAATACACCACACACCACACCATTTTGTAATGTCTTACCTCCCCTTACAGGCCCTATTCATGCCCAAGGGGGAAATTTTCCCACCTCCATGCAGTCAGTCTGTGCTTGCATCCATATAGACGGCATATTGATTTTGACACTGTGGCTGACTTGACAGCTGTGACTGTGAGGCCAGCTTACGATGACCCGGCGGTGTGGACGCCCATTGCGGGATTCAGTATATGATTTTTAGGGTTGAAGGATATATTAGAAGAAGAGAGAAGAGAAGAGTAATTAACGTTTTACTTGCTCACACATGCATAATATGCTCTATCATTTGTAGTGTGAACTCTACGGCCGCTCCCGTGTTTTCTTGTCCCGTGGATCTACCGAAATAAAAATTTTTGAATATTTTTTTCTACTCTCTTCGGCAGCACCGTGCATCAGAGACAGAATGAAGCAATAAGCATTAAAAAAAAAAAAAACCGAAAAAAAAACCGAAAAAAAACGGGGTGTGTTGACTGGCCTACAGCCTCATCAAGCGACGTGACGTTTCCTCGCTAGGGCGCCCGCTACGTACGCTATGTATTGGTACTACTATATGTATGTAACTGCGGGAAAGGAGTTCATTTTTCATCAGTTTTGCCATGATCAGGAAGATGGACTGAATGGGGAAATGGACAAGGCGCTTTTGGTTGTTTTCTCAGGAATTATCGAGGAGGGGGAAGAAGAGGATATTGTATAAGAGGTGCAGAATAGGAGGGGGTGCATTGACATGTGGGCCGGGGGGTGTTTGGTTATTGGGGAAAAGGCCTCGAGGGCCTGATAGCTCATAGAGGTTGGTGGGGAGGTAGAATGGTGGTAGTGGTGATATCATGAGTTTGGTGATGGATGTGGTTTGGGATGGGATGGAGCGATGGGATGGGACTTGAGGCCAGAGATGGGGTTGGGTAGTTGGTTATATCGAGGCCCAAAGGTCGATATAGACAGCTCGAGAGAGAAAGACAGTTGTGAGATTACTGTCTCGAGTATAAACCAAAACATTGAACAACCTGACATCTCCCCAAGTATCGTGAAACCCAATTTAGCACACCACATCTCCGCCGAAATCCAAGCGACCCCCCCGGGTTATCGGCAAAAATTCAAACCCGCACTCCTCTCATCCAAACCAACAAGCCAAACCCAATAATAGAAACAACTTTTCCCATCAGAATATATCCTACATCTTATCCGTCTCCACCCCCGTCGCCTCGCCTCCTAAAAGAAATCCCATAGACAAGTACGTTGTTCCTGCCATCAGCACACCCCCTCTTCAAATAGGGCTCCACCTCTAACTGGCCGCCCTCCTTTTCTCCCTCTCTCTCTCTCTCTCTCTCTCTCATCTCCGCAGACTCACACCCTTCGCCCCGTGATGACATGTCCTCTACCCAAGTAAACCCCCGATGGACCACTAGTCCCAGAGTGTCGATACCGGCTCAAGGGACTCTCAGATCTTGATGTCCCGCGGGGTGATTTGTCATGTAAGGAGGTTTTTTATATGCTTTATGCCCCACGGAAAGAAAGAGAAGAGAAAGCGGTGGAATACGATTACAAAATACAAAGGCACGAGAAAAGGAGTTATTGGATAACATACCAACTATTCGTAAACAAAAAATGTCGCTTTTGGGCTTTTCTATTTGCTGTCGGCTGCATATAAATGTCCGCGCCGAAGTCCCGAAAGGCCGAAGAGACTAGGAACAATGAGGGGAAGTAGAAGCCGATGGAATCGTGGGGATGGTTTGGATGGGGAATTTGTAATGTATTGTGCCACTGGTATTCATCTTGGGGGTCCGGATTTAGCAATATGTTTCAATCGAGATATAGGATTGTTATCGATTGTGGTTGGCTGGGTCAGGTTTGATGAGTTCCTATAGAGGGGGAGAGGGGGGGGCGTTGTGCTTCAGGGCATTTTAGTGGGTGGCTTTCGCCCAACTCCAGCACCTATTCCCTCCATCTACCACCTGTATTTTCCTTCCCCCCCTCCCTCTTTTCCAATGTCAAATAACCCCACCACTTAAAGTTTTACCACATCACGTGACCCCACAACCCACTAAGCGCGTCTGGTCGCGTTAATAGTGGGGCTAGGCAATGAGCAAGGCAAGGCAAGCTTAGCCGCAGAGAGTATCGACATCATTATAGCATCATAACCGAGCTAGAAGCATTTTGTGTGTGTTCCCGATTTTCAAGAGTGATATTCTTTGCAGGTTCTTAAAGGTAAGCTTCGGGAGAGGAAGGATTGAGCAGATTGGACTGGGCTTTGACTAGACTGAGTTGGGCTTGGTCCTTTTTACGGTGTCGTTGGTGATTGATATATATATATATATATATATATGGCTGCTAACGATAATATAGGGTATCCAACAACCCCCACGGTAACCACACGCGATTCGAAAACTCTATAAAACCACCACGTCTTCCATAACACTAAAAATACTACGTCAAAAATGTCCGAGAACCATGTCTCTACCCCGCGCATTACGGCGCCGTACCTGGAACAGTATGTTGGTCAGACTGTCATTCTGGTAGGCCGTGTCGTCGAGCTGCGCGGTGAGATTGCAATGCTGGAGTCGGATGGTATGGTGACGGTGGCGTTGGCAATGGTAAGTTGATAGGTGAGAGCTGGGGTAGGCTGTGGAGATGGCACAGCTGTGTGTTTTGCTTTTGCCTTGTCTTGCTTTGTATTGGTGTGGATTCGGTGTGTTCGGTGTGATTTGGAGCTAACGCGTTCTAGGATACGCATTTGACGGTTGGTAACGGGGTGCATCTTATCGGCAAAGTACAACCGGATCACTCACTCAAGGTTTTGATTGCTGGTGATATCGGTTCTGATGTTGGTACGTTAGTATGAATGCCTGGATTTGGTTATGACGGGATGCTGACTATTTCTAGACTATACCATGTACCAGAACGTCGTGCAGGCGACGCACAACTTTAAGGACATCTTTGTTGTGTAGAAGTTGAGATTTTGGATTATGAGAGGAGTCTACAAGATGTAATGACATACATGTTCTTTGTTTTATATATCACTTCAATGTTACTTACATTCAATATCCAATATTCGTCCTTAACATCATGTATATATATATATACACCGTTTACCAACTCACGATGTTATCGAACCTTATAATTCATCATCCATCGCCACCTCTGAACCTCCCAGAATATTCTTGCTCCCCTCCATCTGACCCTTGACCCACCCATATCTCATGATTCCAATCAACCCTGATGACATCATATCCTCTCCACTGACTTCACCTCCTCATCCACACGGGCAACCCCAAATCCCTCGGCTGCATAACTCTACAATCCCCACCCAAAAAAAAAAAAAAAACCGTTGACATCTCTGCCGTAAGCCTCATTTTTGTATCCTGCTTGACTTCCCCAAGACAGCAAGATTTGCACCGTTTAACAATGCGGAAATCGACACTCCCCATGACGACGTGCTGCGGCTAGTGGGGCCGGGAAGCCCACCCATTTGTTTTCTCGGTTATTTTGAGGGAAGGGGTGGGGAGTTGAAAAGAAATTGCATGGGGATAGCGTATGAGTACTTTACGTATACGATTTCATTAGGGGGAAAGCGGGGGGCGTTGAAATCACTGGTAACTTTGGGTTGGAAGGTGGTGTAGGATGGAAGTGCATGCGGGATAGGGGGCATTTGGTGATGGTAGGTTCGAGGAGAGGGGGGGTTTCAGCTGGTGTGGTTATTGGGTAGAGGGGTAGAGTATAGAGGAGGGATTTTGGTGAGAGGTCATATTCATGATGTTAATATCTTACAGAAGGGTTTCTAACTTTTCTGTAGAGTATAGTACGTAGGCTAATACGTGTCTTGACCCCATCAACAGTATTTATTTGCCTTGTCTATGCATGTCCCCTACATTTTGCACATGTAAGTACACCTACACATATGCAAGCCACTTCCCACCACTATCTCCCTCTCTATAAGGACCAAAAATTCCTAGACACTCACCACTATCCTATGCAGCATCCAACCTGCCAAATCCCAATGACTTAGAATATATATGCATATATATATATATATATGTATATATGCATAATAATATAGAAAGACTTGGCTTGTCAAAACCCACCAAAAAATGACAAACCAAACAAGGATTTTGTCTTCTCATTTTCCTCTCCTTTTTCTTCTCTTTGTTTTCTGGTGATAGTCGGCCCCTGAACGTCTGACGATGAAAGTGGAGACTGTGTGGGGGCCGTGACGTCATTGATGGAACCCGGGCGATCCACCGACTCAACTTCACAATACTCAACCATTAATATCGATATATATCAACTATTCTCTTGATAGTTGATTACTCATCATCCACTAACCAAGTACTTACAATTGATGGAAGGCTATTTGTTTTTGAGGAGTATTTGTGATCAGTGCTGAGTGGTGGGTTAGGCAGGTAGGTATATAGACTTGGTGAAGGTTTAATTGACCCGCTGAGTTGAACCGGGTTTTGGGAAATCTCCATGCAACATCCCAAAACCGTAACCCATCACTTACTTCCTTAGTATATTCACCTTCATCATCCACCCCCATCCCACTCTTCCCCCCTCGTCCTGGACAACCACACGCTCATCTCCTCGGCACCAGGATATACATCCCTCCTTGCTATCCCTCCCCCTTCCTGGTTGTCCTTCTTGCTTTTTTTTTCTCTACCCTAGCCAAGCCCAGACGACAGGCTAGACACACCCTATCTATCTGTAAGGCACCACCACCCAGTGCATATACAAGGTCTGCAACTCTTGGTATAGCTACTGTAAGCTCCTGCTTCCGCATCCTTCTTTTTAATTCACAATTGGTGATTATTGAACACATACCAGTCTTGATATCGACACACCCAACGGACTGGCTCTACTTCTGTTTTACTCCTCAGTACATTGATCCTCGGATTTTCAATAGATGCTGCAGACAAGATCAAAATCGGTGGAACAACAGAACAAAAGAACGTAGATCAAATGATTTTCAATGCGGGATCCTTCACCAATCATCCATTGTTTATTCACATTCTCCTATTCCGTTGTCTATCTCATATACTTCTTTATACCAGCGTCTAATGAATGTATCTAGGTAGATATCAAACCAACTTTCTCTCTCATCTTCCCATTCATCTTCACAGCCACACCTCCTCGTGTCATTACTGATTGTCCGACGAATAATGACTCCCCGAAGTCGCCCCACTGACAACCCTCCTCTTACTCACCGAGCTGACCACTCTCTTCTTCTCCATTTCCCCAAGTCCCTCCATATTCGGCACTGCTGCAACCTTCTTCTCCATCACCTCATCCAACCACGCCTCCGCCATCTCCGCCCGGCCCCTCCACATCTCCTTCTCCTCCGTCTCCTCCTCCAATTTGCTTTTTAACTGCTCAATCTCCAGGTCAAGGTCTATCTTATTCCTATTAACGTGATCCGTGAGCGCGTCCATCTCTGCCTTGATTTCTTTGTATTTCGCCATGTCAGTGACCGAAATACCTGCCGATTGGGCTGAGCTGGAATTGTATGCACTTGGGAATATTTCTGAGAATTGAGTTCGCCTATTCGTAGTAGTCGTAGTGTCAGCCGTGATGGATACGGGTGCTTCGGGGGAAACAACCTGCCCCAAGCGGCTCTGCTGCTTAGGCTGCTGCCACGGCCCCAGATCCTCATTTCCCTCATCGGATAACACGTGCTCCACCGTAGCCAACGATGGAGCCGCACTCTCCAGACTCACATCACTTTCCTTGTCCGTGACGATATACCTTCCCAAATTCGGATTCATTCCCGGAGACCTAGCCGCATTGGTAAAGACAGCCACCGTGTCCTTCTCAAGCCGCCGCTGTTCCTCCAGCTCACTAGCTGTATATGCATACTCAGAAACATGAATCGCCGCCGCCGCCGCCGCCGCCGCCGCATCATCATCGTTTCCCACCGCGGCAACAATCGCTGCAACCATTCCATCATTTCCACCTTGGATGCCTCTATTCACACTCCGGGGTGTCTGAAACCCCAAAGGCGTGGGCGAAATAACCTTGAGCTCTTCCGAGGCTACACCCATACTGCGATCCATGCTAGATCTACCCCTCACACTTGATAGTACCCGACGGATCCCTTTGATAGGTTTCTTTCCCTTGTGTAAAGGGGGGGGGGGGCCATGGCCTCGCCCACGTTTAGATTCGGCAGATCCCTCTCCAACCACTGCCAGTGTGGATGCAGCTGCAAGCGAGTCAATTGACGTGTCACCAGAGTCTGTTTCAGCCATGACGGCAAGACAAGCATGTGTCAGCGGCTTGGGCACCAGATGCTTGGGGATAGCGGGAACTGGAATTTCAGGCGATGGCGATCTATGACGATGGAACAATGCACCAAACGAACGGACAGTGCGAAGAGCTCGCTTGGGTGTACGAAAGGTGGGCGTACAAGGCTCATTTGAGAAGGATACCGCGGAACCACTCCGTGCAATTGGATCGACAACGATTGCTTTCCTTTTAGGCGTCTTGGGGGGCTTCGCTTTAGGCTCCTTGGCTTCCTTCTCCTTGGCTTCCTTCTCCTTGGAATCTCCAGACTTGCAAAACATGAGGATTCCACCACCATGGCGTTCTCCGCGCTTAGGCTTGCTTCGAATAACAGTAGCCATCGAAGAAACCGGAGACTCGCATCTATCTAGGGGTGTCTGTTCGGCAAGAGTGATGGCTTCCTCCGTCTCATCACAAAAGGTAACCTCTGTAGAAACTTGATCCGTGGAGTTTAACGGTTTAGAGGGGGGTGATTCCTCAGAGTCCACTTCTGCTACTGCAGGAAGGTATGACGGCGTACGGGCCCGCCCGGAAAGAGACCGCCTCATTGAAGTCTCGGCTACTGCAACATGATACCCTGGGCCTTCAATCACATTTCCAGATCCACGGGGAATCGGTGGCACCGGCCCGGACCCATCCGAGTCATCATCCTGGAATGCATACGCGCGCGGAGATTCAGCGCCAGAGTGAACCGCAAAAGACTGCTGCTGCCGATTCTATCTGTGGCCAGCTGCAACATTTGGCATTGGCCGACCAGCAGAAACAGGAGTAGTCTCGGCGCGGCTAGGATTCTGTTGCTGTTCCCGTGCGCGCCGGATATACGACGCTGGAACTGGCATGGTGTGGGTAGATTCGGTAGTTGACCAGGTTGAAAACTGACGGGGCGATAGGGGCGCCGGAGCGTCCTCCTGGGTCCTTGAAACCCCGCTTTCGCTGAGCTGGCTGGCTGGCTGTGGTGATGATGAATGCAAAGACTTGGATTTGCGAGATTCGGTAGTACTAGCGCCTGATACAACTCGACGAATATGATGTGGCTTGGGCACAACAAGGGTCTGTCTGTGATGTTGTTTCGATATCTGCGCTGCTCTGGTCGAAAACGGTTGACGATTTGACTTGGTCGGTGACGAAGGCCTTGGGTTAATGGCAGGTGAAACACTACGACGTCCTGTACAAGAGGACATCGAGTTAAGTTCTGGAATCGGCGAGACACGTCGGGTCTGTGGTGTACGGCATTGTCGCCCTCGGAAGAAATCGCTGCTGTTAGGATTCAGATAAAAGGGCAAAGCTGGAGCTTCGACAGTTTGTTGCGATGAAGTTGTCGACATGGCTGACGAACTCGGACGAAGTACGCGACAGTCAAAGACTCTAGCTTTTTGCAACTCTGGAACAATGTCTTTCCAGAGAGATAAGATCAGACACGCCATGTCGTTGGCATTTCTGGCCTGCTCGACTAACCGTATCGTCGCGTCAAGATCCTGCACCGACGCTGCGACATTAACATTAGATGGCTGCGCAGTCTTGGGATCAAAGTGGCTATTTCCTTTTAGCAATGGACCAAACACGATACCCAACCCTTGGACCCCGAGCAACTCATCCCCTGTGCCGTTAGCAGCGGCTGCTTCAGCCATCGTCGCCATCTTGGAGATGATACCAAACACTCCACAGATAAGTTCTCGACGCGGCTGATAATTGACCGCACCAATTGCCAATGCAATCAAACGTGCAGAGACCTTAATCCTCTCGGCTTGCGGCAACTTGGATGCCCGGTGCTGGACCATGACCGATTCCAACGCACCAAACAGCGCCACAGACCCTAGGATTCCTCCGGGAATAGCATTAAGGAACCGCTTGAAGGCTGAGGCAATGTCATGTGGGCCATGTTTAATGTGTTGAGGTAGGCCTGCTGCGCGTACCGTTTCTGAAATGTCGTGGCCGCCGTTATGCGCGTAAAGGTAGTATTCGAACAGAGCATTAACCACTCGATACGACCCCGGGATACGGAATAGGCCAGGAACATTGATACCTATGAATATTCCATATTGGTTAGCAACAGCTTGTACATGTATTGTTGTGTGTTTATCCAAGTCATGCTTACATTCATTCAATAAGTAAACACCAGTCTCATGCAAACATGACGGCATCATCACTGGCTTACAAAGAAACGGATACGATAGTGAGAGCAAACTCATCCCACTAATCCGAATCATGGCATCTAATCCCACATATCTTGGCATCGGCTTCTTCATCAGAGGCCGGATGTAGTCACTTACTGACTTCTTGGTCAGCTTTATATTCTCGCCCAGAGTCTTAGTCATCGGGCTCATTGCCATATTAGGGCGGAAGATTCGAGCCAGAAGTGATCGCCTAGGTTGTTCTGGTGTCTCGGGTTCGCACTAAGACGTGAATGAATCAGTTCTCTATTCCCCCCCCTGAGCGGACTTTCTTTTCTTTTAGGTGATGTTTTACCTGTTCAGGACCAAAGTCCTTGTGATCCAACAATGGCATGCCCAACTTTTGACCCAAACGCACTCTAGTTAGCTTCAAACGTCGTGTTGATTTCTCAGTGTGTACCTTGGTTGGCAAAGGACAATCTCTCTCTGCCGCCAGGCAATCTGCAATCACTTGATGATGCACTGCCTTTCCAAACTTGAGAGGGTGTGGAGTCTTTGGCCGCGGAATCCTTGCTCCAGGTCTTTTCTCATTACTAGCTTCAGAGTTTCCGTCCTCTGTATCGTCTACCGGGTCACGAACCTTGGCACGCACGTGAGTCTCAGTTTGCAGGTTCTTTCAGGTGTAATTTGGATTTCAAAAGGATAATGTTGATGCCAATAGGAACCATACGTAGATGAAGCGTATGCTGACATCGACTAGTTATCAGTCAAAGACTTACCTGTGAAGCAATGTCATTGAACTGGCGGATGTACTCGGAGCGATCCTCGCCCATTTCCCTCCGATTAAGTGCCGCCCATGACTCGGTCGGTCTCAACTGCGGCCGCGAGCGTGTTCGCCTCCGCAAGCCCTTCTCGTGAGCCCTCACAAAGATTGAAGCCGAAGTAGTCGATGTTGGTAGCGCGGATGTCGATCTATTACCGCCTGTTGCCATCTGGTGCAAGCGGTTCTCTTTGGATGTTCGGCGGCAGTGGAAGATGCTCGAAGTAGAGACAATGGACGGGGCGGGGGATGGGGCTGTCTGGGGACGTGGGGGACGAAGAAATCTGGCACTGGCGTCATCCGGGATAGTGGAAGGAGAGTGAGGTGGACACGGACTGGCGACGCCAGATGTCGCAGAGCCAGTCATCTTCTTTCTTCTCAGACACTAATCAGTAACGTGATGTCGAACTTGATAAAGAAACAGTGATTAAAAATGGGCGTTTGAAGCTGTTAAAGAGGGTATGAAGAATGAAGCAGCTAGACAATCGGTAGAGTGTTGTATGTTATGATTGTAAGTGTATCCAGTGAAGAGAAAACAATAGCATCATAACAAAAAAAAAAGGATTAAGCAATGCTGATAAGACCCGCTTCATAATAATCCAACGGTAACAAAGAAGAAAACAAGCCAGAGAGGCACACAACGCTTGTCCAAAGACAGAATCTGTGATGCTATTTTGAACCTTTCAACACACAAAATCTTTTCTGTTGCCGCGGATGCCTTGTATTGCCTTGTTTGGCTTCCTCTGTTTGCACCTTCCTCAGTTCCAGCACAGCAACCACACACAACGGGTAATTACCCACAATGAACAAAGTCAAAGTGAGTAACAGCAATTAGAGAATGAATTGGGAAATTTCCCAAAAGACCTGAATTTCCACACACGAGTTCCTTCCCTTTCTTTTTTTAAAAAAAAGGATCTTTGTAACAATCTGTTCCCTGATATAGCAATTGCACAAAAAAAAAAAAAAAACAGATACGACCCTCATCTATTGTTTTGTTTTCTTCCTTTTTGGGCAACTGGCGATCTTCTTTCACCTATTGGGTGCCCGCTTTTTTTTTTATCGGTTTTTTTTTT